>QANW01008856.1:144632-173434 GCA_003254865.1 Dryas drummondii | reverse complement strand
TTGATTGAAAGGAGAGGAAGAGACTGCGTGAAGAAAAAGAAAAGAGAGAAAGGAGGCTAGGGTATTGGAAACTACAAGAGAGAGAGAGAGAGAGAGAGAGAGAGAACCGCTAGGGTTTCTGAAATTTCACACAGGAGAACACCCTCTCTTTGAGTTATAAAGATGTATTTATAAAGGAGAATGAGGCTGAGATTTCTCTTTCTCTTCAATGTGGGATAAGCGCATTTCTTGCTCATCAAGGCTTCTAATTTTCGGCCAAAAGTGGGTCTTGGGCTGATTTGGGCTCTTTTTGGGCGTAACTTCCTTTTCAGCTCGCGGATTTGCTGCGCTACCTCCACTAAAATGACCATATCTTAAGTTAGAAAACTCGGAATCAAAATCCGTAAAATTCTCTACGAAGCTAACATCCGTATCCTTCCAACCATATATGGCATGATACCTGATTCGTTCTGGAGAATTACAGAATTTCTGTCGAAATTTGTGCTCTATTTTCCAGGGTTTTTACTTCCTTGCAAGATAAGGACTCCATGTGTGTCGACTTGGGCTTGCGTATGTGGGCTGCATGACTTGGGCTCTAGGGTTGGCGCATGGCTTCTTGGAATGGGTTGCAAGTGGCGTGATGGGTTGAATGTAACTGGTGTATTGGGATGCCACCTCACTTGCTTGTGCATTTCGACTTCACCTAGGCCCAAAGCCTAATTGACTTCATGACATGGCATAGTTGACCCTTGACCATTGACGTTGACTTCCAATTTCGCCCCTCACTCCCTCTTGGATTCGAATTCATTTCTTCACCCCATTTGATTCCATGGATGTCCAATACATTCTAGAAGCTTCTGGAACCTTAACTTGATTGAGTTGACTTTGACCGACATTTCCTAGTCCCACTAGGATTCCTTGTAGATGTAGGATTCCTTGTCCATTTTGACTTCTCATAATGATCATATTGCCCCTAGTGATTCCTAGTCTCATTAGAACTCATTTCCCTAATAGGGTTAGGTTTCTTAGTTCAACCAGGAATTCCTGCTCCAATTAGGATTTCTCATTTCTAGCTTGACAATGATGGTTCTGGTTTTGATGTTTCCTTGTACGACTAGGAATCCTCATTTGACTAGAATTTCTGTTTTTTTCCTAGTTTAACCAGGAAATGTCCCAAAACGGCTTCATTTGCTCCTATTTTCTATTTATGCTTCATTTGACCTAAAAACACAAAAATAAGACAACAGACACAAAAGTATCGAGTTCTAACACTCTAGGTTAGAGAGTTAGTATCATAAAATAGCGTAAAATGAACACTCATCATATGTAAGTAAAGTTATGATTGTTACTAACAAATAATAGCAATATGTTAGTGAGACTATGATTGTAAGTGAGGCTATGATTGTAAGTGGGGCTATGATTGTTACTGACAGTAACAATATGTAAGTGAGGCTATGGGTGTTACTGTTTGTCAGTAACAATATTTAAGTGGGGTTATGATTGTTACTAACAAGCAGTAGCAATATGTAAGTGAGACTATAATTGTTACTGACAAACAGTAACAATTTGTAAGTGAAGCTATGGTTGTTATGTCAGTAACAATATGCAAGTGAGGCTATAGTTGTTACTACTTGTCAATAACAATATTTATGTAGGCCATGATTGTTACCGACAAGCAGTAACAATATGTAAGTGAGGCTATGATTGTTACTATTTGTCAGTAACAATATATAAGTGAAGGCTATAGTTGTTCTATTTTTTAGTAACAATACGTAAGTGGAGACTATAGTTGTTACTCTTTGTCAGTAACAATATATAAGTGGGGGCTATAATTATTACTGACAAACAGTAACAATATGTAAGCGAGGCTATGATTGTATATTTGTACATGTAAGGAGCTATAATTTGTATAAGTTGTCTTATTTCTGAGTTTTTTTGGATAGTGAAAAATTGAAAATAGCTACTGTTTGATAGTGATAATAAATAATAATTGTCACAGTTGGTTTTTTTTTTAAAAGGTGGGAAAAATGGCAAAAAAAAGCTACGGCGCTGCTGCAATAAAACCGTACTGTTGGCCTGTTAAAACGGCTGCAATTGGGCCTTAAAAACAGTCTATTTTATGAAATAGACTTAAAAAAAAAAAAACCCTAATTCTTATACATATATTAATCTGAGGGAAAAAATGATAATTATATATTATCAAAGGCGTAATAGGGTTCCTGCGCTATTCATATTCAACATCAAATGAAAAAGTATTATAAAAAATTAGAATTAAATACCAAATGCCAAAAAGTTTTCAGCAAAATAGTATGACATTAATTCTTCACCTTTTCTTTTTTCAATTTTTAACTAAGATTACCAACCATTGATGCATCGGTGGTTTTCCCCACTTGCCATACCGTCCAAGTTGACTGATAGCATTTACAAAAGCCACATGCTCATGTTTTTAACAAAATTTACACTGCATATGTCCACAAACACAAACATCAATTCCGACGTTAGCATCAATGATATTCCTGCCCTTCTGCGAAAATTTTAAAAAAAAAAAAAAAAAAAAAAAAAAAACAGAAAAAATACAATAATTTCCATTGCCTGCATCAAATATATGGTAAAGAATATTTAAAGAAAAATATGGACAAACCTTCTTTTTATACAAAGAGATATCAGCTATGCAAAATGAATTCTACATTTACAGGGGCTATACGTATATATAAATATATATTATATATATTTATAGCAACTGTACCCTATCCACACGGTACGAAGAATGTGAAGCAGCAAGGAGAGCTGCTCCAATGGCTGATCCATCTTCAGTCACCTTGAGTATGACATGTTGGGCAATATCTTCCCCTAATATTTCAGTCAATGCTTCATGCAAGTACTCTCTAAACATGGTATACCCTGTATACAAACCCCCCTCGATTGCCACCACCGTTCTCCTCATTTTATAGTCGCCTCTACTTCTTCCACCTGTGATTCCACCACTCCCATCCCGGCCAATCTTCTTTAAGATTCCCACAATTCCAGCAGCTGCCAATCGAGCAGCCCTGCGGGTCACAATGTCGCACACCTTGACTATGAGCTTTCGGACCTTTAGAGGGACATCTGGAATCTGAAATGGACAGATCACCAAAGAACAAGTTAGTAGAAACTTTTAGCCTTGATAGACAGATTCAATGGAAAATATGTCTCTTATCTACCTCCAGGTTCTCTCTTAAGATACTTCCTACTTCCGTCAAGTCAGGAGAGTCATCCTTATGCAATGCAGCAATCAATGGTGTCCTGGAAATTACATAGTGAAAAGCAATTTTACTTTCCAAAGAGAACAATTGACTCCAGATACAGAAATTATTCAACTTTTTCTCAGGTGCAAATCTGGGGAAGTGCTCATATACTGCAGGTGCTTATGATAAAAAATGGGGCTTGTTAACGAAACAAAGTTAGTAAAGATACATGAGATATCCACAAAAATTACCAATAGGGATTGTCACATGAAACAATCTTTGCAAACATAACTAGCTAGAGCATCAAAATGTTTAATCATTAAAAGGTTAATAGCAGAGTAAAAAAAAATAAAAAATTGAATCATGAAAGGGTAATAATGGAGGAAAAAAATCTTGCAGCACTTCCATTCTTTAGGAAAGATATCAACCTGCTATCTAACCCTACCCTATCCAAAACCTACCACATTGTGAGTGCATAATAATTATATATCTACCAATCACAAGTGTGACTTGACAATTAATCAGAACTCTCTTAGTAAAGCTTTTGGAGCTCAACCCTCATTTAGACTTCAATGCAAGTCAATTCCAGTGAAACAAGCTTTTCATATAATCAGGATAAAGAATCAATTTGTTTCTTTGAAAGATAAGAACAATGGTGAATAGGTTTAATTAACAACTGCTATCAAAAACCATATAGATGCAAACCACCATGATTCAGATTTAAAAGAATCAAATATTTATATAGAAAATATTGTAAATATAACAAAAACTGGAGTCAGGGGTTTCAAATTTTGAACATTTTTTTACATCACTGAATCTATAGAAATCACATCTACAGGTTCATTATGCTACCTGAGCATATATTAGGATTACCAGGCCAATTTATACAATCCGGTTGTGAAACACAGTTTTAAACTTTATGCTTTTTCTCAAGTCGTCAAAGGGATAGGTAGGATAGGTCTTACTTCAAATTAAGACAATAAAAAAAATTGAAGACACATTTTAATTCAAATATCCAGGATATTTAGCAAAAGTATAATGTTCCTTGACCCCATAAAATCGTGACAAATCAGAAAGCAACTACGCATATGTCATGAGCACGTTATATTCTATTTTGCATAGACCAGGATACATGCAGAAACACACAGAACACACACCCATGTATTTTTACAATGGAAATAAAGAGGGATGGAGGCCCAATTATTTCCATAAACATTAATGAAGTTAATCTATGTACAGGGCAAATTTCCAAGTGTTCAACTAAAATAGTAAATCAGCTATAACCATGTGTCAATGTTTCAGTTCATAACCACAGCAATCTTTTAGTTAAGTATGTGATGCGCTTCTCCACCAAAGCAATATTGACACTCATCAATAAATGATAATTGATAAGTAATCTTACATTGAAAGTTGGGACATTCAAATATTAATAATTTTTTGCAATCCAGCCAATCAAAACAAATCTGTCACCATCAGCAATAATGGCATAATAAGTAGTCCTATAACTATAGGTGCACGCCCAGCGAGCGCATCATAGAGAGAGGAAAAGAGAGAGAGAGAGAGAGAGAGAGAGAGAGAGAGAGAGAGAGAGAGAGAGAGAGAGAGAGAGGATACCTCAAAATAAAAGGCATTGATAACTTGGAAGAAACAGGCTCAAAAATATCCGACTCCTGTGACATTCTGAGAATCACTCTCCTCACAACATCACCCAGATACATTCCAGATATCAATTTCTCAAAACCCTGTTGAAAAAGTATTTGCAATATGAGATTCAAAGAAAACCACTTTTCATGACCCAAAAAAAGAAAAAGAAAACCACAATTGAATAAACACCTGAACTATCAACCAAAAAAAAAGAGAAAATATATGAATCTTACCTGATCATTTGGATTTGGGCTATCAGCATCTAATTCAATATCATATACAGTTCTTGGTAAGTGAGATGACCAAAAATTTCCCCATTCCATGTTGACAACCTAATTTAAAAAAATAAAAATAAAAGAACAGTTATTTTAAACAATCACTTCATGTGAACAGATATTAAATAATATATATCATTTCCTCAAGGTGTAAAAGAATTAGATATATATACATATAAATATATCTGAAGGGAGACAAGATAATGGATACCATGCCTCCAGATGATGTAAGAAGCCCTTGAGACTTAATTATAGCATCTGTCCGTTCCAGATAACAGGCATTAGTACCCGTTCCAATTATCACTGCAGCAACAGTGTCTGTGTCATAATAATGTCCAAATGCTAATGTTCCCAAAGTGTCATTGACCTGCTTGAAAAAAAAAAAAACAAAACAAAACAAAAACAAAAAGCAGAAAATTATGTTTACAAATACCCTAACACACAAATGAACTTTCAGGCACACATGACACATGCACACAAAAGTTGCATAAATGATAAATTCAGGCAAGGATATTTGTACAAATAAAAGGAAAAATTCACTCATACCATACACTATCATTGTGTATTTTATCAATTCGTTAAAGAAATTTTAAGGTTTCCAGTTTCAAGTTTTGACAATAAAAAGATCTACTGAATTTAGGTTGTTACATCAGAAGCCCCTACTCTTTTACTAATACGAACCAATTAACGATTTTTACACATAATTCATGGTTTATTAGGAGAATATAGCACCAACAACTTCTTGGTTTAGAAGTGTTAACACCACATAATTGAAAAAATACATGCAGGGGAAAATAGGAAAATCAGTAATGCCCTATTTTCCTTACCCTTTACGTAATCTTACTGTTCATACATATCCCAGTGTAAATTAACTGCACAACAATATTTATTATCATACCAGCTCCTTTCATTCATGGTGGTCATTACACAAGGATTTGTTTTTTTTTTAGAAGAATATTGATTTATTGAAATCCAACAAAACATGTCACAATGATTTTGCTAAAAAATAGGGATTAGAGTAGGGTTAAAGG
This sequence comes from Dryas drummondii, assembly GCA_003254865.1. Taxonomy (NCBI): domain Eukaryota; kingdom Viridiplantae; phylum Streptophyta; class Magnoliopsida; order Rosales; family Rosaceae; genus Dryas; species Dryas drummondii. The sequence goes on along the minus strand of QANW01008856.1, from coordinate 167,281 downwards.
CCTTTAAGAAGATAAATAATACCTACTTTGCCAAGCACCCAAATAAAATATTTAAAAAAAAAAAAAAAAAGAGTCATGATATAGACTATATAGATCTACAAAAAACAAAAATGATGTCCATAATCAATTAAAATTAAATGTATATCAGTTGCTTCATATAAGGTATCATCGCCATACCGACCAAAGAAAAAGGTATCATGGCTATATTAGTACCCATGACACTAATTTTGTATGCTTGCAATAGATCAAATGTTTTCTAATATTAAATTGACAAAAATTGTTTCATAGAAGGCATCATGGCCTTCTAACTAACCATGAGATTAATTTGGTATGAGTGTGCAATATATCAACAAGTATTTTCTTTATAATTTTTCAATAAATCAAGCACTTAAAACTTTTTTTTTTTAAGAAAAATAAAGGGTACAAGTTTTACCCTTAATCAGCTTGCAATAGATCAAATGTTTTCTAATATTAAATTGACAAAAATTGTTTCATAGAAGGCATCATGGCCTTCTAACTAACCATGACATTAATTTGGTATGAGTGCAATATATCAACAAGTATTTTCTTTATAATTTTTCAATAAATCAAGCACTTAGAACTTTTTTTTTTAAGAAAAATAAAGGGTACAAGTTTTACCCTTAATCATCCTAAAGATAAAATCCTGACGATCTTAATTCTTACCAAGTCAAAAAAACAAACAGTATTTTGGCATGTCAGTTAAATTTTTGAATTGTGTTACTTCTCCCATGTTATCCTCACCCACTTTCAATGTTTTTCCAAAGCATCCATAGTATGGCAGTTATAACCAAAATAATTCAAGAGTCAAGACATCATTTTCAATTCGCCATACGACATGTGTAAACATGAAAATATTACCACCAACAATCAGATGTAATTAAGACAGGAAAAAGTTATATGAAATTTTTTTACCAAAAGGAAAACATATTTATGACTTAAGTTATTCCAACAGTAAGCTGTTTAGGAAGTACAGCACACCTATGACATATAGAGATAATATTTTCACATTCGGAACATTGCAGAATTTCGATTCTCAATGACAATCCCCATAGTAAGAAGCACTTGGATAGCAATATTACTTAAAGATGAGAAGGACTTTCTTACAAGTGCTGCCACCCTCATATTTAGGCCCTTCCTGGTCATTGATTTCTCTAAGCATCCTGCAACCTCTCTTCCAACCTGACAAATTAATATACAGCACACATATATTAGGAGAAAGAGTGGGGGTCCAAGCTTTTCCGCAATAATGCATTAATATAACTTATTAAGATTATTCCACAATAATTTTTACTACTTTTCTTTAGTTGTTAAATGGGAAAAAAAAAAAAAAAAAAAAAACAAGATAATATTTGGTTTTGGGCCACGCAGAATTAGCTTGCCAAGGTCATATGTGGAGTCAAACTCAAACACAACCTGAAAATGGAACTTCAGCAGATTCAAATACTGCTCCATGGAAGACTTTTAATGCATCATTGGACATGCAGAGGCATTAACCCTACCATATGCAGTCTTGGACATGCAAAGAGCAACTAGAGCTAGTACCATCTAATTTAGGCATCGAGGAGAAATGTTTTTCAAGGAACTATGCTACTGCCTTCACAGAGTTCCCTAGAATAGTTGAGTTTTGTTGAAGTACAATTTACTGGAACACCATGCAACTAACCATGTCTTCAATGGCAAATCCTTTTGTCCATTTTTCTAGAGTGCCTGATGCAACAGACATTTGGTTAACAGGAAAAGAGAATGTAAATCCGAGCTCCCTTCTTCTGTCCAGTGAAATCTCAGAAACATCTCTTTCTCTTTCAACGAACTCCTTTAATGATGAAGCAATAAAATCAAATAGATCCTGCAGGCAATTAAACACATGAGTTCCATGACAGCAAGCACATTGTAAGATTTAAGTAAGTGTGAACAATTATTGAATTCTGGAGGTACAAAATCAGTCACCTCGCTTGTCCCAGTCATCAAATCTTGGGGGATCTGTTGTCGATATACATCATGTTCCAAGGTAGAGGACCTCATACCTCCTAACTGAACCCGCAAGACCCTAAAATTAGTACCGCCAAGATCTAGCGCATAATAAGTTCCTTTCTCACTCCTGACCCAAAAGATTAAAAAGTAAAAAATCAATCTCAATTTTCTTACAAGAAACAATACTTTAATTGAACTAAAAGAATACATACATATAGAATGAGCTAGCTGTCACCAAATACAAAAGCTTTAAACAAACACTATCAACCAGCTAACCGGCAACAAATTTGTATTACTTCAAACCTAAGCTAAATAAAATCTTAAGTAACTGCACCCAGCCAATTTGCATAAATAAAGAAGAATGGTACATCTTGAAACTCGGAAGAAACCAAAGCCTACAAAGAGGTTCAAGATCAAACTTTATCCCACAAAAGCAGGATGCTTCTAGCAAAACAATGAAATACATGATGGGAAATTACCCAACACAGGTCAACTTCCCTAAATAATTTAAGCCATAAATTAATGCAATAGGGCAATGAAGAAACACCCGATCTAAAATTTCAGCATTTTCTTTGCACATAATACACCATTGGGAGAAATAAGAATGTTAGGTATTCTCCTCTGAATCATATAAGAGGCATTAACCCTGCCATGAGCAATAATTCATGTAACAATTTGTACCATGGGGGTACTTTAGCCAAACTAAATCAATAAACAAATTTCAGTCATTCACAAACACTTAAGACTATTCAGAGGTGCTGGGGTCTGTGCTTATTTTACAACAAGATCATTGCATCAATTATTTCCAAACTGGACTGATAATTGATGTGGACACAAAAGCAGGTACAATTATGTCTACACTGATGGCCAATAACATCCACAATTAAATGACACAAGAAAAGCACATCCAAGTCCTAATTGCAAATGTAACTAAATGAAAAGGCATTGTGGAATACATTTCACATTAGTATGAACAAAGTAAAATTTATTAAAAAGTATATATATATTTATAAACGGAAAATCAGAAATGAAAAAGAAATTCCACATGGAATCTTAACACTGCACTTCTAAAGAATTTTACTGTACTCATAATTGCATGAGAATATAAGGGAAAGGAAGACAGAACCTTGTAGATTCTTCAAATCATATTGCTAACTCTCCAAACAAAATATTTCCCACTACAGTAATGACACGATACAATGTCAAAGGTCAAAACAACAGGGAACACTATAATGGCATTAAAAATTGAAAGCTGAATAACTTACAATCATTCCAACTCAAGAACCCATGTTTCAGTATAATCGAGAAGAAAGGCAAAAAGAAGGCCATTTTTTCACCATTGCAAAATGACACTTTGAGAAATTTAAACAAGGGGTGACACCTAAAACTAAGAGAGAATATGAATCAAATGGCAATGTGAAATGCACACAAAAGGGGTTGAAATAAGAACTACAGTAACAAAAGATAAATAAAACAGTAAGAGAAAGCCCACAAAGAAACAAAAAAATGTAACAAAACAACAAATTATCACAAACCACGTAGGCATCAAACAAATACAATCACCGAACATCAAAATGAACCAAAAAAACAAACATCAAAATAAAGTAGCTTTCTTGGGAAAAAAAAAAAAAAAAAAGGACCGAAAAATCAAACAGACTCAACCAAGAAAAATCAAACAGACTCAACCAAGCATAAACCCATTAGATTCCAACTAAAACCCATGAAAGAACCAACCAAATTCTCATCAAAACACAACATTACCCACCAAAAACCCAAATCAGAGTTGAAAAAAGATAAAATGGGAACTCAAAACGCTAAACCCATTAAAGAAAATCAAGTGAAGCATTAAATAATATTACCCATTGGGGAGTTTATCGACAAAAGTGAGCAACATTTTGAGCTTTGAGCCACCATAAGAGGCCAAACCGGCGTGCATCTCCACAGCCATAGCGTCGACCACCTGCCTCAGCCTCCCGACAGTGGTTTCACAGCTCTGCTCGAGGTCCCTCAAAACCCCAACCACTCTCTTCCACTTCCTTCGGCTCCGAATCCTCCGACCAACCACCACCGTTGCCACCGCACACGTCGCCACCGCCACCCCCACCGCCAACCCCACTGCCACCTTCCCCATCTGCCCCCTATCCCCACACGCCTACACGCCTATCCAATTCAAATCACACACTCAAACGGCGTCGTCTCGTCGGTCTTCTAGTGAAACGACACCGTATCAACATGAACGCGTTCGGGGTTATGGTTATTATGGCCTTGGTTGGCTTTTTGATTTTGATTATGAGTTTGTTAGCGAGCACTCTCTCTCTATCACTCACTCTCCAACGGTCGAAACCGGGGGGTTAGAGGGTTCAAACAGTTTAAGTTCCCAACGGAGAATGGTCGGAGATTTTTCGCCGGTGGTTTTCCGGCGAGAGTAACCGGAAAAGTGGTGCGATGACCCGCTAGAGAAAAGGCGCAGGAGACAGAGAAAGAGAGAGGGGCGTTGCGAAGGCAATGTTGGAATGCGAACTGGTGGATACTTAAATAGTGGTGAAAATGACAGAAATGCCCTTGAGAATCATGGGAAATGCCGGATTTGTCACAGTTATCTGCGGCGATTTTTTACCGTTTGGGGGAATGATTTTGTGAGATTAATGAATGGGAAATGCATTTGACCAAAAAAAAAAAAAAATGAATGGGAAATGCGAGTTTTTTTACTCGTGTCTTTTACTTTTGGAGGACGGTGCTTTGCTGCTTTACTGCTTTTGTGGGGTAAAATTTGCCATGATCATTTGTAATTTGTGAGATTGTGAGCTTCTTTTGTGTGTTAGATCTTCCAATTGGGGAAAGAGCCTAAGACATGCTTTTCTAGTCTTTGAATTACAAGTACCATCTATGCATTGCTATAAGTGGAACTTTTGAACTATTATCCTCTAATTTATTCCCAATTAAGTATCTTGTGAAGTTTTTATACTATGACTAAATTTTAAAAATTTATCGTTTATTTATATCCTACGGTGTAAAAATAGTAAGTCATAAATAAATTGTACCATTTGTTAGTAAAATTAAAAAATAAAACCAAGAAAATAATCCTAATCGTAAATAACATATAGAGTAACATTGAAGGTGACGGTAGAATATTTTAAGTAATATTATAATATTAATCTAGTAGTATTTTGAAGAAGTCTCAAGTACTTAATAATTTTCCTTTCCTGGCAAAAAAATAATAATAATAATAATTTTCCTTTAATGGTGAAGTGTGTGTTACCTTATGACTTAAAAAAACCTCATTTACTACTACTTGACCAATTCATCGTCTCTCATTTGATGGATATTGAGTTTTTTTAATTTTTTTTTTTTTTTATACAAGAACTCCTACTCTTCTTTATCATACTTCTTTTGTTTGACAAAAATCATTTGAAAATAAGAAAAACAAAGTGTAGCCTAACTCGAAGTGAGGAATTAGATGTGGGCCTCTTTATTTTAAACAAAAATGGTGAGGAGGTACATCATTTTTTAACCGTTTGACACTGTTTTTAGAACTACTAAAAATGTTTTTAGATTAGTAAAAATATTTTTGATAGCGTTTGATAAAAATATATAAAAATACTTCTAAATTATAAAAACATTTTTAAGGAGTTTTTTTAGGTGCTAGGTGCTTTTTTAAAAAGTACTTTTAAGTGTTTTTGCATGAACAACTTAAAATGTTAATAAAAAATTATATGTGTTTTTTAGCAGAAACGCTTCCGGTAAAAGCACTAGTAAATAAAAGCGTTTTTAAGAAATAATGCCAAACATGCAACAGGGCAAAAAACAAGCAAAAAAATTGTTAGACACGAGATTTGTCAAATGTACTGGTTTACTATATGATTATGAATCTTTTATATAACAATATTCTTTTGTTATGACATGTAGCATGTTGTTTATTCAATCAGGGCCACATATTTGAACTTGCGGAATGTAATTTAATAATTGAACTATTTGTTAAGTCGCACCTTAAGGATCATTTGCTAGGCATGCTTTAGTTAATGTTGGTATTAATGTTTGGCTTGATGCTGACTCGGAGCCATCTTGGCTTGGTGAGTTAATGTATAAGGACTTGCTTTATGATTAAATAAAATCCTCAATTTGCCTAAAAAAAAAAAATCATTTCTATAAAAATCAATCACATTAGTAATTATTAGGTTATTTAAATTATGTAAATAAACACAGTCTGTTGGATAAATTTAAAATGATTATAATAGTAATCAAATATATAAACAGTTTTTTATTTAACTAATTTTTATAATATAACATGCTAAATTTTTCAATATGAGAACAATTTTTTATTTTCACAATCCACATTCTTATCCATAAAATGGCATTCCAATAGTTATTACGCTGCTAAATTACCATCCAAAAATTAATGCACAGAATCACAAGTAAAACGTGATAGAAAATAAAAATCACAAGTTTTTTTTTTTGGCCAGGGAAAATAAAAATAAAAATCACAAGTTAAACATACGAAAATAATGAATTCATGGTAAAGGGCGTTTTGGGTAAAGCAAGAATGGAACCGCCCAAATGCCCCTCTACCAGCATGTGATTTCTAAACAAAAGAATATTAGAGGAGAGGACCCCAGTTGCCATTTAAAAAATATGTAAAGGGTAAAACTGAAATTCTCTCTAATCAAATATAAAAATGGAAATAAAACACTTGGACTTGTGTGGGTTGCCATATTCGGAGACAGCTGCGTTCTGAAAAGAGCAAACGGCGACGGTAGCTGCGTATGCGCCGCCGTACGGTGCCAGCTGGCTCCCGCTAAGAACCAGCTAGCCTGTAAAGCTACCATACCAGGTACTTCCTCACCGTTTTCCTCATAAATATATATATAAATACTTTTTTTGAATATTTTTGTTTCTCTGCCCAAAACATTTATTTTATTACCAAATTCCAGCTTCATGAACAACCATGAGAGGCTTTGTCTATTGTTGTCACATAAAAAATACTTTAAAAAAAGACTCATAGAATAATATATTGTGTGATGGTCCTTTTCATGGTACAATATGGTAGAACGAGAAATAGACCATGTTTATATTTGTTTAAAAAATAAATGAAATAGACCATATTTAAATGTACATTCCAAACTTTAGGTAAAGACAATTTCTTAATATGGGGACGTTTTTAGTTGTGACATTTCAGATTTATAAATTAGTAGATATTATTGTAGCAAAATAAAATAGGGTACCACTATTTGTATTCAATTTTTTTATTAGTAATCCCAACAATTTAATGAAATATTAATTTTTAATTTTATCATAAGGTAAATTGATTGTTAAGGACAAACATTTAATTTTAAAATTTAAAAAAAAAAAACTTAAATTATACTCAACACCAACATTATATTCCAATAGTTCTGTATACCTAACATGTCTACTCATCTCTCCAACATCTCTATGCTTTTTTCATTAGGTATTGTTCAGGTCAGCGAAATAGTGTACCTATATATGGTCTGCAAAAAAATTTCTTATACTTCCTTACAGAATTTTTCTTTTTATTGCATATGCTTGATGTGGTGATTGTTTTGAATTACTTATTATATAAAAAGGTAATTATTTTGAATTCACTTAAATCGTTAATGATGAATCCATATTATTTTGATTTTTTTTTTTTTTTGGTTGGAGGAAGGTTTTAAATTCCCATTTAGCTCAATTGTACTAATTCTAGGGAAGGTAGGTAAAGAAGAAAAGCAAACAACTTGTTTCATTATTTCTTAAGCTTCTATTTCACAGTCTGCATATGTTAATGAATAAACAATAGATGAAACAAATCATCAATCAATCAAAAGAAAGAACAAAAAGAATCTTCCTATGGATAACACCCCCTTGTTTCTTTTTAATTAAATTAATTGTAAAATGCTCTTCTTTAAACATGCAGTGGTATTTTTTCCAGGTACTGTACAATGAAAGGTAAGTGTGCATGGTTCGAAAAACCGAACCACAAGAGCATAATCGTAACCAAGCTAACATTTTCAAAATGACCAATTTAAGAACCAAAACCAAACCAAGTCTAACCCAAGCCGATTTGTTTGGTTAACCGAGAATGTCTATTCGGTTGGTTTGGTTAACCGAGAATATCTGTTTGGTTGGTTCGATTATCCAAAAACCAAATAACAACTGATATACCCTAAACGTCATACCCTATACCCTATACATTTTCACAGATACTCATATATAATATACTAGAATACTCTATATCAATTACCTATACTATTATACTTTATACCCTAAACCATATACCTTTAACTATAATTGTTTTAGTATATATAGACCTTAGTCCATAGTATAGTATATACAAACTATAAATTAAAGACTAATACTATAAAATATAAACTATACTATAAACATATACTATAAACTTATAAACTTTACTATAAACTATAATAAACATATACAAACATATATAAATTATAATAGGTATAAACTATATAGTAGTATAAACTATAATAAACATATACAAACATATATAAACTATAATAGGAAATTTGGTTTACTCTATAATAGGTATTAAAATCATATATAAACTAATTAATATATAAAAATGAATATATATTATAAGTAGTGGTTCAATTCGGTTAAAACAAAAAATTTCAATATTGAAAACCAAAACCAAACTGCTCATCATTGGTTTGGTTTGGTTTGTTATCCGAAAAAAAAAAAAAAAAAAGACCAAACCAATCCGGTTGGTTTAGTTTGGTTAGAAACTTGGTTTTTCGGTATTTTTGCACACCCCTAATGAAAAAGGGGTACCATAGACCGGAGAGTTGTCGCTAACCTGTAAAAAGCATATTTGAGATAGTTAAAGAGGAGAGGTAATGTTCAGGTCACATTTGAGATAATTGGGTACACCATCAACTAGGGGTGGACATAATAACCGGTGCACCGAAAAACCGAACCAAACAAATAGTAAAAAAATCGAAAAAAAACTGAGTTGACCAAAAAGTCAATACCGTAAGAGAAAACAGAACCAAACCGTATATGGACGGTTCCGGTTCCGGTTTCATGCTCATTTAACCCGAACCAAACCATGTAATTTTTAAAAAATATAATTATATATTTTTATGCACATTTTATACATTTTTGTACACATTTTATACATTTTTATACACATTTTATACATTTTTATTTTAGACCCTAAAATATATTTTATATAACCCTATGAGTTTAATATAATATATATAATAATGTTTTAGTATATAATTTTAGTTATATCTTATATAATAAAATTAGTTTATTCTATTTCTATATACTCTATAGTCTATAGTCTATATAATTATGTTTTATGCATATAGAGTTATATATAAACTTAGTATATAATTATATAGTTAGTAACTTAGTATATAGTTGTATACATACTACAATAGTTATATATAACTATATAAGTAATATATAATTATAGTAGTATACTAGTATATACTATAGTATTATATAGTTATATATATACTATACTCATTAATCTATAGTAGTTATATATAATTTTATATATAGTTATAACTTATAACCCAAATTTGCCCAAATCCCAAACGAAATTCCAATCTCCCCAAAACGAAACCCCAAATAACTAAAACAAAAAAAAAAACAAAAAACAAAACCAAACAAATAGAGTAATACATAAATACTGTAATAGACCGAAAACAAAAAGAACAAATTAAAAATCACAAAATCACTTAGAAATCACTCATCAAATAGTGGCATACCTAAATTAAACTAATTAAATAATTAATAGTGTAAAGTCGATCTGTAATATTACAATAGAGTCAATAGACTCAATACTCAATAAGTCAATAGACCAAAAACAAAAATAAAAAATGACAAAATCAGTAAATCACATATTCATTCAGACATTCACTCTCCTACCAAAAAAAAAAAAAGACATTCACTCATCAAGTTATCAGACAAACCTAAAAAAAAGACATTCACTCTCGAACCCTCTCTCGCGCCGCCCTCTATCTCTCAGACTCTCACTCAGACACTCATCTCCCCCACTCTATGTCTCTGTGACTCTCATCAGTCTCTCGCGCCACCCTTTATCTCTCACAGTCTCAATATCGAAGGTCGCAGCTTCAAGGTATCGAAGGCCTCACGCTCATTTATCTCTCAGTCTCACGCTCATCTGTCTCTCAGTCTCAGTATCGAAGGTCGCCCTCTATCTCCCAGTCTTACGCTTTCTCAGTCTCTCACCTTTCATGATCTCATCTTTCACTCTCTTAGTATCGAAGGTCGCAGCTTCAAGGTATGTCCTCTCACACTCTCATCTCTTGTCTCTCATTTCTGTTTCTCATCTCTCACTGGTTATTGGTTAGCATGAATTGAATAAATTGATTTGGGGATTCACTGGTTAGGGTTCGAATTAGGGTTTTTCATTAGGGATTTAAGTGTTAAATGTTAATTGTGCATTTGATAATAAGTTATTGAGTTTAATTTAAGGGTTTATTAGATTTGAGTACTTTGATAAGATTAATGTTTATTGTTTAATAGAAACTAGCTTGATAGTTGATACCAGTGGGCATTTCGCATTTGAATGAATTTAAGTGTAATTGAAATACCAAAGTTTGATTTTGTATATGGTCTTTATCTCTTTTGTATGTGATCTGGTTTTTTATGTGAATTTGATGATGTTTTGTTACTTTTGTATTTGATCTGATTTTGGATTGTCTTCATCCCTTGTTTTTTATTTTTTGTATGTGAAACTAGGGGCATTATGAACTTGGATGTTGGAATGTAGATGGCAGATGGTGCAGGTCATGGACTTATGGTGTAGGTCATAGTGCAGGTCATGGTGCAGGTTATGGTGCAGTGCAGGTCATGGTGCAAGGCTTACAGCTGCTGGCAGCCTGACATAGATAATTAGATATTAATATGATGACTAATGAATTAGTGTAATTTAACTTGTTATTTTTTTGGTTGGCCTATAATACCTAAAGAAATTAAGAAAGCAGGTTTTTAACTTTGTTTGGTTGTAGACTTGTAGTTTTTTTTTTTGTTGTAGTAAACTAGTAACTTTTAAGTGTTAAGCAGGTTGTATTTGTTTTAACTTTGTTTTAAGCAAGTTGTATTTATTTTAAAACTGTGCATGTTGCACCGAACCAGACCGTCTTTTCAATGGTCTGGTTTTTCTCTAATTTGTTCGGTTTACAACACCGAACCACACCGAGAAAACATTTATGGCGCGGTGCATGGTTCTCGGGGTGAAGTGAGCCAAATCACACCGTGCCCACCCGTATCAAGTACTGTTCAAATTAATACATATATATTTATTTATTTGATTGGGTGTGGTATTGATTTGGTGGTGGTGGTCTTCGTAGTTGGTAGTGTTTGGTGATGGTGCAATTGGATCTTATGTTTTGGTGGTGGTGGTGGTGGTGGTGGAGATGGAGTTGGGTGTTTATGCTGCGTATAGAAAGTAGAATAGGTTGGATGTAGTGTTGGGTTTTAGTAAGGGTAAGTTGAGAAAATTTATTGAGTATACTAATAATTTTTTGTAATTTATAATTTTTAGTTGGGTGTAGAAAGTATGTTAGGGCTACTGATAAAAAAATTAGGTCCGAATAGCAGCACTCAATAAAATATATTATCAATAATTTAGGGTAGCTAATTTGTTTACCTCGTAAGATTCTCTCACTCTCTTTCAAAATGCTGAAAGTTTAAATTTATTATCCAAAAATTTTGTGTTACAAAATGTTGCATATAGAACGTCTAAACACTTTCCCACAATTTGCATTTATTCTGCAATTGTTCTGCAGGTGCATTCAACAACACAGAAAAACTCATTTATAGTGTAGTCTTATGAACTATTAATGACAAATTTGAGAATGCATCTATATGAAGTGTTTTTCCTCAATAGATCATCTATATTGAATGTCGATAGAATTAAGAGTGGTTTCTAGTAACATTACTTCTGTAGAGGTGTTCCACGGTTGCAATGGTAATTGAATTTTATGATTTTCTGCAAATCTTCGTGTTGGGTAGGTTTTCAAAATTGAATTTTGAGAAATCGTCAATGGTCTGAAACTTGCTCGATCAAAGAGTTGACATTCTCCTAAAATTGGTACTTTTAACTGGTATCGAGTCCTCTAAAAATACTTAATTCTTCTGTAGGAAGCGCTTTCACTAGAAGAACTTTTATTAGAAATACATAAATGTTTTTGAAACAAATCCAAGTGCTTCTTGTAAATGTACTTAATTAAAAACACTTTATCAGCTTTTCCAAGTGCTAATATAATCCAAAAACGCTTTTTTTTTTGTCAAACACAAGCAAAAATGTTTTTGACTATTTGAAAGCGCTTTTAAGGCTCCTAAAAACACTACCAAAGAAGCTCTAAAAATAGGACGATTCACAAATTAGTCCATTTTATAAATTATCTTTAGACCAAAACCATAATAGTATATAAAAATTGACTAAGGTCCAAAAATATATATTGTCCACACGTTTTTTATATCAAAACTGCCCTAAAATTAATGAGATTTAAATCATAATATTATTATAATTTTAATATTATCATATACTCTAAACCTAAAACCCTATACCATAAACCCTAACCCTAAACCCTAATACCCTAAGTCACATTCTTGCACATGGTTTATTGGCTTTATGTTAGAATTTAAGTTTGGAATTTTGGGATGCAGTCTTCACAAGCCACATTCTACACCTTATACCCTAAACTCTAAACCTAAAATCTTATACCCTAAACCCTAATATATATATATATCTTAATTTTTAAATAATTTTTTAATTAAAAAGTAATAAATTAAAGATGTCCTAATGGAGATTATCTTCCATAGTTTTAAAAATTAATTCATATTAATTATCTAATTTTAAAAGATAATATGAGCCAAAATAAAAAAAAAAAAATATGTGAGGGTCCATTTTTTGGACCTTAGCCTAAAAAAATGAATTTGAGTACAAATTTAAATAACTATATGGTTTTAGTCCGAATGACACTCAAAATTGAACCTACGTCTAATTTTTTGTTAAAAGTACTCTCAAACATACCTAAGGCAAATCCTTGGGTTATATATATGCATGATGTATGTTGTACATATATGTTTCTATCAATAAATGACAAACTCATCTTCTATGCTATATCTGTTATATATGTATATATATATTGAACGTTCTAAGTTATACAATTGATGTTTGGGTCAATCTAGTAACACCAATATGATCTATCTCTGCTTAAAGTCTAGGATAATCGATCTCAAATTTTCGGTGTAGAGACACTAGGAGAAGATCATAGATGTCATATGGTTCACTAAACATGACCAAAGAAAGAATACATGCAATAGAGTATTACTCCAACGTTAATATGATTTCATAAGTCTCGATAATATAAATGGTCCCAAGACTTGAGACATGTGAGGTTCTAGAATTTTTCCTTCATTTATTTAGAGCTTAAATGATTTTTCTGGAATTTATTTAAGGTTATTAGATTTTATTTATTATTTTTACATAATTAGGAAACACACTTCTAGGTGTTCAAGGATTTATTCGATTAAACTTTTGCCATTGATTAATTGAAATGAGACCTTGTTTATGTAGTACTCAACGATATGGACCCAATCCGACTGAGTTTGTATTTTCCAACACCTAGATGAATTATACTGATTTACGAAAGTTGGATTGAGTTTTTGAAATTTAAGGAAATAGAGAAAAAATAGGTAATCAATCACTTTTTCAGATGTTTTCAATTATTTGGAGAAAGTGTGTAAATCTTTGGATAAACCAAGACCATATATAGGAAAATAGTATCAAATGTCGCGAACGTCATAGTATCAACGGATTTTTTATCCGACAATGAGATAATTTATGATGAATTTCGGAAGAAATAGAGAAAAGGAAAAAGAGGATTACCATCTCCACCATCAAAACTGATCGAATGGTGGGTGATGCCCAAGTAAACTCCCGGCTAGGTGGCCAAGGGAAAGCCCAACAACACATGTGGCAGCCTGGAAGGCAACCACCGTAGCCTTGCTAAGTGCTCGGTAACAACCACCAAGCATTGGTGGAGCAACCCCTCGCCTATAAATACCAACCTCTCCTCCCTCATTTCTTCACTCCATCAATGTGTTCATTTCTCTCTCTAACTGTGTTTCACACTTTCTTGAGACAAACCACTAGTTGGCAGTCTTTCAGTTAAAAATTTATTTTCCCTTGGAACAAGCTTCATTTCGAAGTAGTTCCGAGTTTAATTTTTTGTTGGGTTGTTCTAGAAGTGCCCATTAAGGTTTTTTGCACTAAGGATATAACGATAAAATATTAGGTGAAGGTAGGGAAACTCTCCAGTTTTCTAATCACCCAAAAGTAAGGTATTTGGTAAGATTCACTTAGATCCCTAAGCTTGATTAAGTTTTTTTTAGGAAAAATTTTAGTAAAAAAACTCCAACTATACTTCATTTCGCAGTTGAGGATGCCACATTCATTTTGTTCCAACTAAGGACAATAATTTTATGTTTGTCTCAATTAAGGGTTTTCCGTCAACTCCGTCAAACTTATGTTAAAATTGATCATGTGACCCCCGCGTGATCTTACAACATGGCCAGGTCAAGGCATGAGAGACTGTGGGAGCTCTAGCATTGTAACGACTCAACTCCAAATTTTCACTAGAAATTTGAATTTTATTTAACTATGTTTTTAAGAGATTTTTTTTAAAGAGTTGAATTGTATTTTAAAGATTTTGGGATTTGTTGGATAATAAAAGAAGGTTTGGATTTAAAATTTTTATTTATTTTTGTTTTAATTTGAACTTGACCCAAAAGTTGACTTTTAAAATAAATGGGCTTTCGATTTTTATTTTGGTTCCATTGGACAGGTTTTGAGCCCACGATTTCATAGACACGTAGTACGCGTTGATCCAAGTTACGGTTTAAGAGATATGGGTGTTTGAAGCGAGGGGCAGTTTCGTAAAATTGACAAATTGGGTATTAAAATTTCAAAATCAGATTTTGAAAGGGGATTTCTCCCTCTAGAATTTTCTGGAGCAGTCTCTCTCTCTTTTTATCTCTCTCTCCCCGCACCTACACACACACTCTCACTTTCTCTTTCCCCGAGCTCACACTCTCCCCTCTCTCCTCTCTCCGACGCTGCCAGCTCCGGCCAGTTTATCGGTGACCAGAGGCCGGCGGCGGGACCCTCTCGTTGTCGCCGACCCCACCCCCCAGCCTCCTTATTTCTCTCTCTCTCTCTCTCACACACACTGTTTTTGCACTGACCCGCGCGCCACCACAAACTCCGGCGAAACCTAGCTGCCCCACCAGTCCGGAAACACTCTTATCCGACCGGTCATCACTTCCTTGCCACTCACCTCATCACCCAGCCACCCACGGAGGCGGATCGAAGCTGGAAAACCAGCAAGCCAGCCACCCCTATTCGTCAATCTCAATCATTTTCGGCGTTGATTTTTGCCTGGTTTCAGGTGGGTTTTCTTTTCTCTTCTGTGGGGTTTTCTCCTTTCCCTATGGGCTTCTTTTCCTTTTACATTTGAAAGTTAAATTTTGAGTTTGGGAGAAATTGGATTTTGGGGTTTGGAACCCATTTCGGTTTGCCCTTAGATTTCGAATTCTGGAAGTTATTCTTGTATATTTGTGGACAAATTCCTACCACTAGAAAACCCCAATTGTTGTGTAGATTTGAAAGATTTGAGAAATGTTAAGAGATTGTGAAAGTTGGATTTTAGTAATGCCACTTTGAGTGGTGACACTAGTGGTTCTGACCCCCACCGTCAATTTGGTTGTTGAATGTGAAATTTGGATTGTATTGAGTTAGTTAATGGTTTTGGATAAGTTGAAGTAGCTCGGAGTTGATGAAACCCCATTTTGGGCAGTAATTAAACACTGTTCCGATATCAAAACAACTCTCGGATGAACTTCCGATCAAAGTAGATCCTACATAGGTTTTCTTTTGGGTTTATGATTAGTTTGGAGAGTGCGTGTGACGTGGGAATTGAACTTGGGAGGACTCGGAGTGAATTAGAGAGCGTTTATAGTTAGGTGAGGAATTTTTTAACCGTTGTGAAGATGGAAGTTGAGGGAGATGTTTAAGTTGCCACATACACTTTTAAATGTAGTTGAGCCAAGATTAATCTTATATTTTAATATTCTATTTATTTTAGGAGATACGACCGTGACTCGTGACGATCCGGCGGAGGATCGAAGCTAGGGCAATCTTTGTGAGTGGACTTTATTTTGCAAATGCTTTTCTAAATTCATGATTTATTTATTTGGTTAGTGAATTTGTTTGAGAGATAATAGAAGTTGAATTGGATTTTTGATTTGGAAGTATTTTCTTAAATCATGATTTTATTATTTGGTTATCATAGAGTCTTGAATTAGAAATATTGATTTGAGTTACGAATTTTATGAAGTTAAATGAGCAGTTTTAAACCGCCATATTAGTACCCCCCCTTCAGCAGGTATATATTGCTCTGCACATGCCTAGAGATGATGTTTGTTTTAAATTTAAATACTCGCAGTGCACGAATCTATATATAATATAGATGGCAAGCAAGGTCGATCCCACAAGGACTATTGTTGATCTTTAAATGATAATCCAAATGCTAAAAAGAAACAAGAAAACAAGACACGAGTGGCTGCCCAAGTTGTCACGCCTAGGGCAGCTGCTCACTTTAAATGAAACACACGCACACACACACGAATGGGAGGGAGTTTGTATGACTTGAAAACAGCAAATTAAACCTAAAAAAAAAAAAAAAGATGTGCAACTAGCAAAGAGTATGAAAACAGCAAGTTATCTTGTGAAAATAGATGGATGATGATACTAGGACTCTAGAACTTTTCCACTAGACCTCATATTCAATGTCGTGGTGCAATTTCTGAAACCTTTAATTCCTATTGATGAATGCATTCGCATATTCACCTATGACATAGCATGAAATGCATAATTCCCCAAATGTATAAACTAGTGCATGGCGTCTACCCTAGTTCTTGTACTCTATATGTGACCTATGCATGGCATCTACATAGGAACGCACAAACAGAATTCATTAAGCTTATATGAGAAAATAAATGCAATTAAACCCCTAGTGCATGGCGTCTACCCTAGGTGATTTAAAATTGATTTCACACAATCAGATTTTAGTCAATTACTAAGCCCTAGATTGTTTATCACTTGTATTAGGGGCTGATTGGTTGTCCTCACCCTAAATTGATTAAATTCTAGATGCAATAACCCTAGGTGATCAATCAAGGATTAAAAACACATAGAGAACAATGATTAAAGTGAAATCAAAATCATCAAATCCATGGAATTAAACAAACAGCAACTACATCACCAATCCATTGAATATTCGGCCTAGGGCTGAATCCTAGGCCCTAGAAAACGTGATTAGTTCATGCTAGAAAACAAGAACAGCCACGTAATCATGTTTTTCATCTAACAAATACAAGAAAAGAAGAAGAAGAAGAGAAAACACCCCAAGGAGAGCTCACGCCTCCAGCAGCCCCTCTCTCTCTATTTTCTGATTTTTTCCAAGTGTCTGAACCCCTAAAATGATAGAAAGAGATGTATATATAAGGGTGTGCAGCAGCTAGGGTTTTGGGAAGGAAGGATGTGCGGCCAGCTAGGGTTTGGAGAAAGAAGATGCGGCTGCTAGGGCTTGGCTTCTTGGGCTTAAGTGACTTGCGCAAGGCCCTAGGGTTTCTCTCTCTCTTTTGCGCATGGTGTAGCTGATTTCCTCCCCTAATGGGCCTCCAATAAATCAGGAATTAAAATGAAATAAATCAGGTAATCCCAAATCTGATTTTTAGAGCCCAATTAGGAAGGAAAGCCTTGCAAGGTGCGGCCAGCCCTTTTCTTCTAGCATACACGCCACTTCCTATGTGGTTTGGGCTGGGCTTTCATTTCTTCATGCTCTTGGACCCTCTCTTGATCTTGGCCTTCCCTTTAAACAACAAATATTCATTTAAGCTCAAAATGGGCTGATTTGCATCCATTTAATTCCTATGGGCTTTCCACCTACAAAAGAGAAAAACACAAATAAATAACATAAAATATAGGGACTAAGTACTAAATACATGAAGATAGAGGGCCTAAAATGCAAACATTTAAGGACCCAACAAATTCCCCCAAACTTAACATTTGCTAGTCCCTAGCAAAACAAAACAAAAACTACACTAGGACTCTAAAAACAACCTAACCGTCCACCAAAAATCTCAGGTATGCTTGATCATTCATAACTCAATCAAATAGATTACACACTAGTTCCATAGATTACCCAAATGCCAACATTAACTCACAATCAACAAGGTTAAAGCATCATGTGCGTAAGACAATATCAACATAGTTTTCAAACTGAACTTTCAAGCAACTTGAGTAATCATAAGCAACTAGTGTCACTTCAATTCTCACAAAGATAGTCACTCACAAATAAAGCACTGAGATATTGGTTAAATAGTGATTCCCTCAAAAGGCATATGTGAGCGAGTTTATGCATACAAATTCAAATTACTCACATATATGTAAGAACGAAAGCACAAGTGAAAGAATAATGATCTCATGAAAGATACCAAATACCGGAAATCAAATCAAAATACAATATGCTTCCATCTCATCTAATCTCCACATTAAGACTACACTTCACCTAAGATCATATAGGACTTTACATATGGGTTGTAATGGGGCTAATGGTGAAGGGTTTTAACAAGAAAGGTATGGACAACACAAAGACTTAAGGGAACCATAGAGAATCAGGTTTTACGGTGTCATTTCATTCTTATACACTTTGGCAACTAGGCTTGCATCCTTGAATTTGCACACTTGTAATACACATGCCTACCCTTTTCACTTTCTTTCTCTTTTTTTTCTTTTCTTCTTTTTGGGATAGCAACATATTCAATTCCTTTTCTTTTCTTTTTCACATTGTTCTCAAGCCTTGCGCACAAATGAACAATTATCATAAACCAGTTCTCTACAATCCCTTAAGTATGGGTAGATACACACAATGGAAGGGTACTTCCCCCAAACTAGGGGTTGGCACGGGTAACATGGTTAAGAAACAAAAAGGCTGACAAGGCTCAACAAGGCAACTAGGGGTATAAATGAACACAAAAAGGGATGGCTAGAATGGCACAAACGAGACAAAGAAGGCCTAAATCATTTCTTAGGTTCCACGTAGTTACAACATGCTTCAATTAAATTGAGATGGAAGTTCTATCATTTGATTTAAAATGATGCACATTTCAAGCATTTGATCAAGTGAAAGATAATGAGATCATGCAAACTCTAGATATTCAATGAACGCATGGAGTATTAGTATATAACCCTCAAAATAGAAGCATTAAGGCTCGAATCTCACAAGGGGTAAATAAGTTTCACTAGAAGCCTAGATCATACAAGCATGCAATCATTTTCAGTCTAAACTATACCAGCATTGTAATCCACACAAAGATAGCTCAAATATGCTCAAAATGAGTTATATGTCAAAAGAATAACCAAAAGAACTAGTTTCATCAATTCGACCAAAGTATGCAAGATCAAAGCATTTGCAATTCATCATAGTGGTGGAAAGGAACCTAAAAGACACAAAAACAAAAATATTTTTGGTATTTTTCAAAAATTTGAACGAAAATTTCAAAACCTAAACCTAAAACTCTTCCCCCAAACTTAAATGAAACATTGTCCTCAATGTTTCAAACTAAGCATGTAATGAATCATTCAAGTTAGGAAGACAAATACTCTAACAACCTAGAAACACACCACAACCAACAAAACAAACTAAAGGAAAGCAACAGGTTAAGAACTCCCTGATATCCATGCAAACAGCTATAGGGCAATGTTTCTTCTCTCCAAATATTGGGTTGCCTCCCAATCAGCGCTAAGTTTAGAGTCTTCAGCCAGACTTGGCAATACATCATGCTAATGGAACCGGATCCTCCAAGAGCATGTTCTCCTCCGAACGCTCCATATTAGCCTCCAAGTAATGCTTAAGCCGATGGCCATTCACCTTGAATGTATTCTTTGTCTTTGGATTGCAGACCTCGACTGCACCATGAGGGTAAACATTAGTAACAGTAAATGGACCATACCATCGAGAACGAAGTTTACCTGGAAAGAGTCTGAGGCGAGAATTGTAAAGCAAGACTTTCTGACCCACTTCGAAATGTTTCCTCAAAATGGCCTTGTCATGGTAGGCCTTAGTCTTGTCTTTGTAAATCCTAGAACTCTCATAAGCCTTATTCCTGAGTTCTTCCAACTCACTCAATTGGAGGTTCCTATGTTCACCTGCCTCATTCATCTTAAAATTGAAATGTTTAATAGCCCAATATGCTTTATGCTCTAATTCTACAGGTAAATGACATGGCTTACCAAAAACCAACCTGTATGGGGACATACCAATGGGAGTCTTATACGCTGTACGATAAGCCCATAGAGCATCTAAGAGGCGATCTGACCAATCTTTCCGGGAGGGGCTCACAGTCTTTTCCAAAATTTTCTTAATTTTCCTATTGCAGATCTCAGCCTGTCCACTTGTCTGGGGGTGATAAGGTGTAGAGACCTTATGCTTGATACCATATTTGCTCAGCAAGGCCGCAAATAGCCTGTTGTTGAAGTGAGATCCTCCATCACTAATAATAGCCCTGGGAGCGCCAAATCTTGCTAAAATATGATCCTTAAGAAATCTGAGGACAACTCTAGAATCATTAGTCTTGGATGGAATTGCTTCCACCCATTTCGACACATAATCAACCGCAAGCAAGATATACAAATAACCCTTGGAAGAGGGAAAAGGACCCATGAAATCAATGCCCCAGACGTCAAAAATCTCAACAATAAGAATGGGGTTAAGAGGCATTTGGTTTCGGGAAGAAATGTTACCCAACTTCTGGCATCTATCACAGGTGGTGTAGAATGTATAAGCATCCTTGAACAGACTAGGCCAATAAAAACCACACTGCAACACTTTTAGAGCCGTCTTTTTTGCTCCCCATGTTCTCCACATGCATCAGAATGACAAAAAGTTAGTATAGACTGAAACTCAGATTCTGGCACACACCTTCTGATGATCTGGTCGGGGCACCACTTAAATAGATATGGATCATCCCATATATAGTACTTAGCCGTGCTGATGAGCTTATCCTTTTGAGCTCTCTGTATGTCACCTGGAAGTTCTCCTGTAACAATATAATTAACAATATCAGAGTACCAAGGAACATAAACAGACAATGAGAACAACTGCTCATCCGGGAATCGCTCATTCAGAGGGAGGATATCCTCCTCTGCAGTAGAACTGTGCACCAATCGGCTAAGGTGATCCGCCACCACATTCTCTGAGCCCTTCTTATCTTTGATCTCTAGGTCAAACTCCTGAAGCAACAAAATCCATCTAATCAGCCTGGGCTTCGCGTCTTTCTTCTGTAGAAGGTACCTAAGCGCTGCATGATCAGAAAACACAATCACTTTAGTTCCAATCAGATATGACCTAAATTTTTCTAAAGCAAAAATGACAGCTAAAAGCTCCTTCTCTGTGGTAGAATAATTTAGCTGGGCATCATTGAGAGTTCGACTGGCATAGTAGATAACACGTGGTATCTTGTTCACTCTCTGCCCTAACACAGCTCCCACAGCATAATCAGAAGCATCGCACATCAGCTCAAATGGCAAACTCCAATCAGGAGGCATAATGACTGGAGCTGATGTGAGAAGAGTCTTATCTGTTAAATGCGGCTAGACATTCCTCATTGAATTCAAACGGCACCTCCTTGGCCAACAATCTACTCAAAGGCCGAGCTATCTGGGAAAAATCCTTAATGAACCGCCTGTAAAAACCTGCATGACCAAGAAACGATCTCACATCTTTAACTGTCGAAGGTGGTGGAAGATTACTTACCAGATCAACCTTGGCCTTATCCACCTCTATCCCTCTACTGGATATGACATGGCCAAGAACAATACCCTGTTGTACCATAAAATGACACTTCTCCCAATTCAAAACCAAATTGCATTCCTGGCATCTTTCTAAAACCAAAGCAAGATTATGGAGGCATTTATCATACGAAGAACCAAATACATTGAAGTCATCCATAAATACCTCTATAATATGCTCCACCATATCTGAAAAAATGCTCATCATGCATCGCTGAAAAGTACATGGAGCGTTGCACAGACCAAAGGGCATGCGCCTGTAGGCAAAAGTGCTATAGGGACAGGTAAATGTCGTCTTCTCCTGGTCCTCTGGGGCTATAGCTATCTGGTTGTAGCCTGAATACCCGTCTAGAAAGCAATAATGGCTATGACCTGCAAGACGTTCCAACATCTGATCAATAAAAGGTAATGGAAAATGGTCTTTCCGAGTACCTGAGTTAAGTTTCCTGTAGTCTATGCAGACACGCCACCCTGTCTGTACTCGAGTTGGCACCAGCTCATTTGCATCATTTCTAACCACTGTAACACCAGACTTCTTAGGAACCACCTGCACCGGACTCACCCATTTACTGTCTGATATTGGATAAATAATACCCACATCTAGCAACTTCAGCACCTCCTTCAGCACAACTTCCTTCATCACTGGGTTGAGTCTACGCTGAGCCTCTCTAGTCGGCTTGGCTCCATCTTCTAACAATATCCTGTGCATACACCTCGAGGGACTGATTCCCTTGATATCTGCAATACTCCA
>QANW01008856.1:84388-140698 GCA_003254865.1 Dryas drummondii | reverse complement strand
GTGCGGCCAGCTAGGGTTTGGAGAAAGAAGATGCGGCTGCTAGGGCTTGGCTTCTTGGGCTTAAGTGACTTGCGCAAGGCCCTAGGGTTTCTCTCTCTCTTTTGCGCATGGTGTAGCTGATTTCCTCCCCTAATGGGCCTCCAATAAATCAGGAATTAAAATGAAATAAATCAGGAAACCCCAAATCTGATTTTTAGAGCCCAATTAGGAAGGAAAGCCTTGCAAGGTGCGGCCAGCCCTTTTCTTCTAGCATACACGCCACTTCCTATGTGGTTTGGGCTGGGCTTTCATTTCTTCATGCTCTTGGACCCTCTCTTGATCTTGGCCTTCCCTTTAAACAACAAATATTCATTTAAGCTCAAAATGGGCTGATTTGCATCCATTTAATTCCTATGGGCTTTCCACCTACAAAAGAGAAAAACACGAATAAATAACATAAAATATAGGGACTAAGTACTAAATACATGAAGATAGAGGGGCTAAAATGCAAACATTTAACTATTTAAGGACCCAACAGATGACTCGGCGGTGTATGACCAGCACGCAGGTATATATTGCTCTGCACTCGCCTAGAGATGACTCGGCAGTGTACGACCAGCACTCGCTCTGCACTTGCCTAGTTGGCGGGACTAGGCGGTGTATGACCAGCATAACATTTGCTCTGCACTTTCCTAGTCGGCGGTGTATGACCAGCATCACAGCAGGTATTGATTTGCTCTGCACTGGCCTAGAGATGACTCGGCAGTGTATGACCAGCAGTTCCCCGGGTACTAGTGTGGCGTGAGTTTTCAGTTGTAAAGTATTTTGAGAAATTATAGTACACCATTAAACGTTTTAAACGACAGTTTCAGAAAGACATTGCATTTTATTTTAGATATTTTAATAATTTTACAGCTTCAAAGTATTATGTGTTTTTTTTCAGAGTTTGATTTACAGTTTTGAAATGATTTAAAAAGGGATTTGTGAAAATGTTTTAAAACAGGGGAATTCTAAAGGAAAAATCAAGTTTAGAGTTTATGAAAAACTTCATGCTATTAAAACTTTTATGTCCACTCATTGAGATTTGTCTCTCACGTCTTATCTATTTTAAAAATTCCCCAGGTACGAGCGGTCGAACCAAGAGGAACGTCGAGGCACTGTAAAAACGTTTGAAGACCTTGTAGGCTTTTAGAGTTCCCTTTTATTGTTGTTTGTATAAAGATAAAATCTAGAATGGCTTTGATAACTTATGAAAATTAGTTGTATTTTATCTTTGGACGGGTCTGAGACCCTTATATGCTTGTGGTAGAGGTGGCTGAAATACTTAGAAGTGCTTTTTAACATGTTTAGAAATTTTGGATTAGTCTATTTTCAAGGGAGGTTCTGTCGAATTTTCGGTGGAATTTTCCTTGATTTTGGATTCCTGCAAAACCTCTCTGGGTTTCAGGGTGAAATTCAGGAGCGGTCTTGTCAAACATAGTGTCCAACGCTTAATTATATGCTCACGTATTGACCTTAGACATCACGTTGTTTGAGTACTTTATTGATATATGTACAACAAAAACATTGATAGACATCACCTCTTTTATATTGGTTTTGAGATCAACCGATATTGTAAAAGTTTTAATATCGGTTGATTTTTGTAATGATATATGATCAAATTTAGATATCACCAATTTTGAAATCTGATATATAATATTTTTCCTTTTCTCTAAAGTGTCAATTGATGACATAAGTTGACTTTAGAAAAAACGCGAAATATATGATGACATAAGTTGACTTTAGAAAAAATGCGGTCATTTTTCCCCCAGCTTAAATTTTTTTTTTTGGCCTACCACCCAATATCCAAACAAGAACTCCCTCACATTCAGATAGAACTTAGGCACCCTCACTCTCACTCAACACTCCCACCCTTATTCAAACCAAAATCCATCCTTCATTCTAAATCTATTCGCTAGTGCCATTATCGTTGGTCACACGCGAAACATCTCATCTTATTGGGCTTAGGGTTTTGGCGTCCATTGGAGATTCAAAGGGTATGCTCAGTTCTTCAAAAGGTATCTATCCCACTCTCTCTTTCTTTGTGTCTTCCTTTCTTTATCTCCCAATTTACTGAAATTAAGGATTCCAAATTTCTTCAATTTAAGGGGTTCTTCAATTTATTTTTATATTTCTAAAATTTCCGAGATCATGTTGGAACGACTAAGGTTAGAGGAATTAATGGCTTCTGTTTTTTCTTCAATTTCAGGGTTTTTATTTTTATTTTTTATATTTTTCATAAATTTCTCACATCATCATCAACTTGACTCATTAGGTTAGGTGTCTAATAATTCTAGTACGTTTTGATGTCTATTATTGAAAATACAAACATTTCACATCTAAATTAAAGTCTCTCCACACTTATATATAAACAAATGTTTACATCAATTCAGAAAGCACAAATAATAATTTAGAAAGTTTAAATATTAGTTTTCGAATGACATATGATATCCTTAAACACATAATATATTAGTTCAAAAAGCACATGTGATATTTTAGAAAGTATAAATATCGGTTTTCAAATGAAATATGATGTCCTTAAACACATACTATATCAGTTTATGGACAATAACTGATATTTAAAAAGGTTTACATATTGGTTTTAAAATAATAATGATGTCTAAAATTGGAAAATAAGATGTGCTTTGCGCTACCATATCAAATAAAAGGAAAAAACTTATGTGTAATCTCATAATTATATCAGTTATAAATAACAGGAGGATGTTTTAACCATATGAAATATCAGACTTAGATGTTTTAGGTATCGAAAAAGCTAAAAACATATATCTTTTCAATCTTAAGGACATCATATCTTAAAAAAATAAGTTGTTAAAAATGTATTTAGACATCAGTGAAAAACGATATCTAAAAAGGATACATTAGACATCACCTTGGATATATCAGTTTTAAACATGAATAGGATGTTTTTGTTATAGTATATGACCTCAATATTTAATTAAGTTGGTTGATTAACAAAATAAATCATGTCTCAGTTTGTAGCAATTCAATAATCTAATTTAATTAATTCAATTTTAATTCTTTAATTACGGTAACTAAACTTAATTAAATTAACTATAGCATCAAATAAAAAATTAAATTCTCCAAATTGAAACAAATAATAAACATGATTAATTAAAATTAACTCTAACTTAAATAATTAATCATGCTTAATTAAATTAATAAGCCTAAAATAAATAAAGAAGGTTGGGAGGATTACCTAGTTGTAGACCTCCGTAGCTCAATCCCCTACCGAAGGATTAACCAACTAAATAAATAATTAAAGCCTACTTATGTATTAAAAAACTTAACCTAAAAATATATAACCAAGTTCATCTCAAGGGACTTTACTTGAAAACCTCTACTAATAGGGTTGAGTTGAAAATTCGGCAAAACCTCCTTAAAAATAGTCTAATATGTGGTTAACTAAAAATCCTTAATGGGCACCTTGGGACAACTTAAGTAAAAATTAAACTAGGAGCTTCTCAAAAAATAGGAGTTTGCTCCAAGGGAAAGAATAAAAATTTTCAACGTACTAAGGACTCTCAACTTTGTGGTATGTCCTAAAGAAGAAAAATTCTAGAGAAAGAGGCTCTCAAAAAGTCAAAGGGGAGGTGCAAATGAAAATAGGGGGTAGAGGCCCTTATTCATAAGCATTTGGGCTGAAAAATTGAGGGTTTGGATCAATTGGGTGGAATAAATGACTTGGATTAAGTCTGGTGGTTGCTTGGGATTGGCTATAGTGGGTGAAAGCAATGGACGACTAGGATCACATCACCAAAACCAAGATGAATGGCTCAAATATGAAGTAAAAGGTGGGTCAAAGCTGCTAGAGGCAAAACGACGTCATTTTGGCTCTCACAGCCTCCTTTCCATTTTTTCTTCCTCGTTATGAAACGAACGGCCAAGATTAGATTTCATTTAATGAACCCAGACGACCATAATTAAAATGTGTAGGATTGGGTATGATGCAACGCACACAACTTTCGTGCTCCAACGATTCAGATTGCACCACGCGTCATTGACGTGTACAGGCAACCCGAATCAAGGCGCGCCTATTAGCGCCTACGCGACGCTTTGTTAGTCGCTCCAACCAACCACATCACTCCATGAGTGTTGTGTTAGTCCAAGTGAGCACCAAGTCAGCATTTTCATATTTTATTTTTTTTCTAAATTCCTCCAAACTTAAAAAATGTACCAAAAATTTATCTGAGCTCCGAAAAATGTCCCATAAAATCCTACATACTTGTATCGTTGAGTACTATTTTTCTATGACCTCAATATGATGTTTGGAATTTTAGAATATTTATAAAAATTCCAACTCCTCAAATTAATTTCAAAAAATCAAATTAATATTAATCCACCTTTGAAAAATCATAACATTTTCTCTCGACAAGTACTTTCAAACCATGGTCCCACTTTGACCATTTGGCCTTAAAAAAGGTAATAATTCACCAAAAATTCTCAATAGTTATAGAAAATTCTATAAATCTCCTAAAAATCCAAATAACTCTAAAATAAATTCAGGAACTTAAAGGGTCACATACATACAAGTATGTGAAAGACCAAAAGGAAACGATAATACCGATGATCAATATGTTCAATTATTATATTACAACTATCGTGATAGTTATTGCCTAAGACTGAGAGTTAACACTTCTCAATAGATCACCCATCCTAGTATTGCTCTAGTGTGAGCTCACTTAACTGTGAATACTAATGGGGACTATTAAGCTCTAATGACTTAATTACTAATTAATGAAGAAAATTAGTAAGCTCATAAGTCAAGTGATTAATTTGGGGTGATCACTTAACATAATCTTTTCTTAAGTGAGATTAATTAGTTAATTCTACTTAAAGAGTAAGATTGGAAAGTCAAAGTATGGCTTGCTGACCCAATGCTAAATCGCATTAATTATTAGGCCAAAATTAATGTTATCTTATTAATTAAGATAAATGATTAATTAGTTAATCATTAGTCATAACCCAAACACTAAGCTTATTAATTAAAGTATTAATTTCAAGATTAACTGTTGGGATGATATATTGGTCAAAGGATATTTAACTTTTATGTATCACATGAGGTAAGTCACATAATATTAGAAAGCTTTGGAAAATATTGCAAATATGAGTTTTGTTGATTAAAGATTAATGAGCGAGATTGAAGGATGTGAAAGAGTAGAGATTGGATGACATGGATTTAACAAACCATCACATTATAAGGAATGCAAGGGGTGGCCGTAACCCTAAGAAGGGAATTTAACCCCTTGCCTCCTCCTCTCACATCTTCTCTATCTTCCTCCATGAAAGTTTGAGAGAAAGAGATGAGTCTTGTAAATACCATTTCCATAGCCATAGCTTTGATGCCATATCTAGAAAGATGTTGATCTAGTAGCCAAGAAAAAGATGTTGATCTAGTAGCCAAGATCACTATTTTCTATTTATCTTTCCTTCTCCCATAGCTTTCAAGAGATCACACTTGGGGTCTTAAGCTTCTAGTCTAGATGAGAGTTCATCCTCTTGGTGGAGCCAAACCTTGAAGATGGACATGGAATGACGACGTCACCATGGATGTGTGCAATCTTGGGTTCTTCCCAAGATGATCTTCAAGGGTAATTTATCATCCTAATGCTATTTCTAGTTTTTCATGTCTCATCCAACCTAAGGATCCTAGGGCTAAGGGAAAAGGTGATTAAAAGTGAAAATCCACCATGTTTCCACACTTAGATATTTGATTCTAGGTTCACCCACTTTTTCCTTCACTTGACTAATTTGTGGGGTGTGGCATTCAGATATCTTGTCTTGCATCCTTAGGTCTTAAATCTTGTTTCCATTACCATGTCTTTTGTGTTGTTGCTGGTCTCCCGTCCATTTATTTCCTATGTTATTCTTGTTGGTACTTATTACAGACAACTTTATCATGCTTTAGGTTGACTTATTTTGTTGTAAATATTTTTTAAACATCATTGCCGTTGTCGGTGATGTTTACTAGAGTTACTTTTGTTTAAAACTCAAATATCCTAGCGGGTTGTTTTTTTTTTTTTTTTTTTTATAAATATTTTAATCGATGCATTTCAGATCTTGTGTGCATGTGTTACTTACTCTGATCCAACCTGAATTTTTTCACACAAAGGGCTTAACTCGTTCTAAGGGACTTGTGAGTATAATGCTCGAGTTACGAATATAATTAAATATTCTTGTTTGACATGATGCAAATATACATGCAAGAATTTCATCAATAGTCACGTGCAGTATACTTGATTCTCAATAAGCACCAACTTCTTTATCATGGTTTATGACTACATAAATGATTTGATACCGATCATCCACCCCTAATATGCTGATATAACAAGTACTAATAGAATTACATGTGTCCAATATGTAATCAATTACTCATAGACAACTTTTGGAAATAATTTTAATATTGTTTAGAATGTTATCTCCTTACCTTAATTTTCATGTACATTTTATGTATCAAGTAGAATATCACACATATACTAATATGATGATATATAAAATAAACTTTGGCCTTTATTATTATTTATTTAATTAAGTCATAAAATTCAAAACAAATTGACTTTTAGGACTTACATCTAATCGTCTCTACACTATCTTCTTAGGAGGTGAGACTCATACAGCTGTGCTCTACATAAATAGATCCCAAACATGGATAGTTGACTCAATTGAGNAAAAAAAAAAAAAAAAAAAAAAAAAAAAAAAAAAAAAAAAAAAAAAAAAAAACCTCTGATTAGTTGTTTGAGTTTAACTTAGGAAATCAGCCATAAAAGTAAAGATAAGCATGTAAGTATGCAACAAGAATCTTCGACATGTGTTGCTAATTTAATCATTGTTGACACAAGGGCACCTAATCATATATATATTTGTCGTCCAACTCAACTTATGAGTGATGATGCCATTTCTTTATCAAACTTTGACCTGAGTTGACCATTGAAAACCCTCACATGGAAACGTAATCTTTCTTGTTGGGTCGTAGAAATACTTTTGTTTTTGGTAGAGTAGAAATACATTTTATTTTAATCATTAGATTTGAAAGGAAGCCATTGAATTGAACCATTTTATATAATTGTTTACTATTATTATATTTTAAATAAATTTAGGCTTTGAAGTACTACATCAAGTTGGTCCGGTGTGAACACACCTACTCAGGTTTCCCACAAGTTGATGTGAACTAAATTGAATGGAGCATAGCCAAACCAAAGAAAAAAAGAAAAGGAAGAAATATATCTTTTTTTGGCCAAAAAAGGAAGAAATATATTGAATTGGTTAAAAGTCTCTTTCTTTCATTTCAAGCAATGGGGAAAATTCTTAAGGGAAAAAAGATGGAGCTAAAAAGTTGAAGAACAAGTGAACAGCCAGCCGACCAAAAGTGCACATTTAATATCTGCGTATCTATGGAGATATTAATGACCCAATGGACTTTAAATAATTCCAGTTGTTCTTCCATACATATATAAATGTATATAAATATAAATATAAATATGAGTTTGAAAAACACACAGTGTTGAGTGTTGTGAGCTTGTGGTAGGAGGGATTTTGGCATGCAATGCAATGTCACTTTCAGCTAGGTTGTCTATGAGTATGAGTGGTGCCCAAAAGTATGGGCCCACCCAAAAGACTCAACAACTTGAGAGGTGAATCCACCTGATTATATTCCACTCGTGACTTTAATAGGATTGTGACCACTGCATTTGCATTTTCCACCAACCCTAATTTTCCTAGCTTTCGTTTATGTGGGCTCTCTCTCTCTCTCTCTCTCTCTCTCTCTCTCTCTCTCTCTCTCTCTCTCTCTCTCTCTCTCAACACAAATTCGGTAGCCTACTTTTTGGACCCTCCCCATTCTACATCTTCATGCATTTTGTCATTGGGGGTCCTGCCATTTTCTACATCTACTCACTTGGACCATTGTTTTTTCTGAACATGGTGGTATGAAAAGTACACATTCTAAACCTTCACAACTATATACCATTTTGACATGTCACCCAAGAAAAAGTTTGACTTGCATGTATTGTACGAATTATATATTACTCAAGTGTTTAGACCTTTGCTCATGATTTCTATCTTATATTCCAATTTCACACTATGTATGTATATACAAATAAAACGAATTAAAGACGCTTACAACTATAAAACTTTTGAGCAACTTTGGAGAAAATTTAAATTTTAATAAAGAAAAGAAAGTATTATGGATGTAGATGTCACACATGTTTTATGGTTGATGACATGTGATATGATTAACCACTACAAGAATATTGTCAATAAATATCACCCATTTTATATCAAATATAAAATTAAATGATATTGTAAAAATTATAATATAAGATAATTTTTTGATTGATTTTTAAACTTTATTATAAATCACATAATTTTTTTCAATTCATATATAATATTTTTTTTTCTAAAATTTATAAAAATATTAGTCTAAATTATCGATATCTTAACACACTACTTATAATTTTTTTAGGCATAAATTCAATTTAGACACATAACTATATATGCTATTTCAACGGGGTTCATGAACTTTCAAATATTTCAAATATATACCTGATTTATTATGTAAATTGAAAAATGAAATTTCGTCCATTAATTTATTGAGAGATCAGTTAAATGTCAGTTTGGCTTTTACTAACGTGAATTAATTGGCAATGTAGCACCAACTCAGTATACATTTCCCGCCAAATGAGCAACACATGTCCACTTGACACGAGCTCACACATCCATCACCTTTTTCTCGCTCGTCGAACGCTCTTCTGACCATTTAGTCTCCAAAAAACATCACTTTTTTCCCAAATTCGAATATAAATCATTCACTTGTGTTCAACGAGTGAGAAAGAGATGATGAGTTTGTGAACCCGTATCAGGGATTAAGTAGATCCGTGTCGTTCATTTGGCAGAAAATGAGCGACACAGGTCTACCTAACTCCTGACACGAGCCCACAAACTCTCTCTCTATTATTATTATTAAATTGTGGGCATGTGTTACTCATTTGGCGGGAAATGTTTGCTGAGATAGCGCCACATCGCCAAGTAATCCTGGTCAGTAAAAACCAAGCTCTTATTTAACTGATCTCTCAACGAATCAATTGATAGAAATTTATTTTTTAATTTAGATAATATATCAAGTGTATATTTGAAATATTTTAAAGTTCATGAACCCCGTTGAAATAATTTATATAGTTATGTGTCTAAATTGAATTTATGCTATTTTTTTATTCTAATTTCCAAAACACATGATATGTAATGTTTTTTTTTTTCACTTAAATTTTTTGTCCTACCTAACTCCTATCACTTAAGACACAAATAAGTAGGGCTGGGTCGGGTTGACCGAAAAACCGAGGCCAAGCCCGAAATCGGCCCAACCGATATCGAAAAAAACCGTACCGAAATAAAACCGTACCGGAAGTTCGGTTTGACTACTGAACCGGGAGGTTCGGACTCGGTCCCGGTTCGCATATCCTTAAACCGCCGGTAAACCGAACCGAATCGAATATACTTAACAAATCAATTACATAATTCATTTTTATACATTTCTAATACATTTCTAATAAATAATTTATAATTTTATATAATATATTTCTATAATTTATATAAAACATATATAAATTTATAAACCCCTATAATTTTAATTTATATGTTTTTTAATATATATACATATATATAAACTAATTAAAAATACCCTAAACCATAATATTAATATATTATACTAAATTAGTGAATGGAGTCGAGGCCCAAAAATAGCCCAAAATGTGGCCCAAAACATGGCCCAACATGTGTTCGGTCTAGGCCCATGACCGAGCCGAGCCGACCGGATTCTTCGGTTGACTGGACATCGGTTTACCGGCTTGCCGGTCTCGGTCTCGGTTGCCATGGAGGCTTACCGGAGGATTCGGTTTGGTCTTCGGTTTAGGGGTTTCGGTTCGGTTACCGATCCGAACCCACCCTTACAAATAAGCATATGAGGCTATTGTGGTAACAATGCTTTTCCTTTTTTGCTGCTGTTTTTTTTTTTTTTTTTTTTTTAACGCTTCTATCACTCAATCAGAATCTCTCTGTCCCGATCTCACTCTCACTCTATCACAAATGGCTTTAACCACCATCGATCCCAGGACGCCAATTGCAAATTTGCTCCCTCAGCCCATCATCATCATCTCATCGTAACCCAGAAACCCGTCATCACCACCGCCACCACGAGAGTACCCAGAGATCGACATCGCCATTCGATCTAACCCAATATCCCTGTCACTCTCACTCTCACTCTCTTAGCCTAACCCAATAACCCATATCTCACCTCTCACTCCATCGCTTGCCAGTGTCACCATTGATTAAGCTATTTGGGTAAGTATGTTGGTAGAATTTTTTGGGGTTAGGGTTTGGATTTCAGAGTCTTAAACAGAGAGATTCAATTTGGTTTGATTGTTTGATTTGGCCCATGTACTGAGGTCTTCATCGAGTCATCGACCCTCAGCCTCCACCTCTTCGAGTTCAAGCCCGGACCCGCCACACCTCTCCTGTCACATTGGGTAAAGGCTTTTGAGAAGTTCTTTTATCAAGTCTTTAATTTGTTATTGATCAATTTTTTTTATTGATTAAGTTTTCAATTTGTTAGGTTTAGTTGAGGTCTACCCCTATTTGTTCATTCAATGAACCCAATGGATCGATTGTTCATTACAAAATTAGGTGTAACTATGTAAGAAGTGATTCATTCGTGTGATGGTGTTAAGCAGATAAGAATGTCCAGTGTTTTTTTTTTTTTTTTTTCCAGACGATTGGCTTGCTATTTACTTTGCCCAGGTTCATATTATTTTACTCTTGAAATTTTTCTCTGCTTTTAGCTTTACCTATTAAGAAAATGTTCTACTTATTCATGTTCTACATCTTTTTGCTCTTAAATGGACTGTTCGTACCTCTGGAAATTTGGAGATTAGCAAAATAATATGGTATGAGAGCCTTTTTACATTTGGTGAGTTATTAATACTTATAATATTAATAGTCTTCAACTTAATTGTTCTAATTTATTAATTGTCTGTTTAAATATGGTGGCAGGAGATGTAACAAATATAATTTTAGATCCAATGTTTATATTTGTTTTCCGGCTAGGTGTCAATTGCACAGGTTCTATCTCAGTAAGTTTAATTTAACTGCTGCTCCAATAATTATGCTTGCTATTTGTCCTCTCTTGTGTGATTTTCTGGAATGCTCTACATTGTGTGGCAACATGCCTCATATTGTTAAAATTGTCATTGTAAGTGCTTAATATCGATCATACTCTTGTGGAGATTAATGGCTCAAGCTGATCTCAAACATCTCCAATTTGGTTGATTTCTAAAAAATGGTGAGAACTTTATGAGGCAAGGGTGACTCTTGCAGTTATATACAATCTCAGACTTCACTTTTGTTTTGAGGATCAATACTCTTTTAGCCTTACTTTTAGTGAGCAACTACATTTGGAAAGGTAGCTTAAAAAAGGTGAAATTACTGTAAACATTATCTAGGAGACCCAAAGAGTGAAGATACCAGCTAGTCAACAGTCGCCATGTACGTCAACAGTCGCCATGTACGCCATGTTTGTCCAGCTTCGGAAGAACTGCAGTCATCCTGATCTTTTAGAGTCAGCATTTGATGGCTCATGTACGTCAGTTTAAAAGAGCTTTTAGTAAGTTGAAGCTTGAACATGTGGTGATTAGGAAAGGGCAGTTCCATCAAAAAAGAAATAAGAGCACTGATGTCTTGTAGGTTTGCTGTATCCACTTTTCTTTTTAAATTTTTTTGCCTATGGTACCTTGTTGGTCCTTCATAAGCAAATCATGCTTTGGACAGAGTCTCTGCAGTATTTCTGCATATTGCAATCATGCACCTTTAAGATGTGAATGATTCTACTCCACTAGCTAGATGAACTTGTTTGCTTCGGATCTTCAAATTAGTACCATCAGTCATACCTTATTAATTCCTTATGTATTTCCTTAACTATAGAACTATTTGTTGGATATTATATTGTAATTCCTTTTTGGGTACTTTGAATGTTATTGGTGCTTGGAATATGAAATATATGGGAATAGAAGATTTTATACTTGCGCAAATTTCAGACCATTTTAAATTACAGGCACAATTGTATGTTCAATTCATTGATATCCCTTTTAGGTGAAAAAAAAAATGATATATTTCTTACATTCCTAATTCCTTTTTTAAACTTGAAATAATAAATAATATTAGTTTTGGTCTAAAAACTAAAATGTTACATTGTTTTGATATCAATTCTCTCTCAAACTTGATATATAAACAATGATGCAGTGTGGAAGGTATGACTCAATATTTATGAAGCTATGGTCCCCCAAGCAAAGTGTTGTAGGACGTCTTGGTGTCGATCGCATAGAAGAACACTCTTGAAGTTAACTCTCCGGTCTTACATTGTAATCTAATGATACTCATAACTCTTATGTCCTTCTTGGTTAAATCCTTGGATTGTCATTGTTGAGGAGGACAATTGTCGTGGTTGTAATGGGATAATACTTACAGTCAAACCAGAATCGTACATAATTCTCTTGACCGATGTGTCTTCAATTTGACTTGAGACATATATGGGTCGATTATGATCTTGGAACCCGAGCAATCGGTCACTATCATTGCCCCTCATTTTGGATAGACAACTAGTGCAGACTTTTTGTGTCACAACTGTTGATTTTGCCTTCTCCATATTTTCCTTATAGAATTTTGGACTTGGTAGTGCCATAATGACACTTTTCGAAGCTCGCTTGACATTCGCAGAGCGTCATAAACACTCAAGAGTAGGGATGCGCTTCAAATGAGCCAAAATATCATATTTGGCCTTATGCAGCTTTTGAGTCTTTGACCAACGCCTTTGCTTTGTCCTTTTTTGGTTTGTTTGCTACTAACAAAACTAACAAGACCTCATCATCAGTGAAGGTCATACAAAATTGCACAACCTTGTCTTCTTGTACCTCAGAATTACTTAAGAAGAATTCAGCTGGTAAAAACTCTATTAGGGTAATTAGCACCCTTAGTGGTTGTTTATACTCCTCTTGATGGGCTGGAACGTCTTTTTGTGCTCTTTTTTTTTTTTTTTTTTTTTTTTTTTTTTTTTTTTTTTTTTTTTTTAAGGATGGTCTACTCCAAAATTTTATATTGGGGCAAGTGGAAATTCCTAATGAGTGAATCTTAGGCATTGCCTTAACCTTGTGGCTAAAAGTCTTCCATCCCTCCGTAGACTCATATGATGATGTTGATGAATCCTCCTAAATATATAGACTTGGTGCTGTCATAAGCTCGTATAAGGTCGAGATATTAGGATTTCCATACCTCGACACTACACCTTCTAGGTAGGCTTGTACCATGACCTCATTGTCAACCTTAAACTTTACGGACACTGCACCTTATGGTAATAAGACAGTTGGAACAGGTTCAATCTTCGGAACGGGCTTAACTTCCACCATATTCAATCTGCTTTCTTGGGAGAATCGAGCACTAATTAATTATTGTTAATCATCTCTTGAACCTTGTCTTTGAAAACGTAACAGTCATTTATATGATGATTAACAATTTGATGGAATCGACAATATATACTTGGGATCGTTGGTTTTGTTAACTTCAGCTGGCCATTTAGGCTTGAGAAGTTTGATGAGACCCGCCTCATGAAGAATGTCAAAAAGTTCTTCGATGTCATCAACGTCAAAAGAATACTTAACTTCTTTCTGCTCCTTAAGGGTGAGCCTTCTCGGAGCTTCCTTAGTCTTGCCTTTGTTACTTTCCTTATCTATCTTAAAAAAGGTAGGCATTGACTCCTTCTTTATTTTTGTCTTTTTTCCATCATTTTTCTTTTCTCCGACTTGTACTCTCGAATTTGTGGTCTTTGTTTTCTGGCGAGTGTTTTGGTGTTCGACGTTACATGTTATTGACAATAAGACATTAAACGTCTTAGGCTCTACGATTGACACAAATGTTGCAATATCTGGTGAGCGATTATTCATGCACATTTGTACTAATCCCAACTCAGAGAACTTTTTTAGACACTACAGATTAAGGCCTATCCAACTGGTAATGAAGTCATTTATGCCTTCATTATCTTTTTGTTTAGCCTTCGCCAGATCAGTAATTGTAACTTTCTTCTTTAAGTTGACAAACTAGGCGAGAAATGTCTTTTGCATGTCATCCCAAGTTTTAATCGATCCTAGCTCTAACTATGTGTACCATGTGAAAGCTGACCCATTTAGAGATTGGACAAATTGTCTAACCAGTAAGGCATCAGACTGTGAAGTTTTGCCACAAGTTGAGTAAAAGTGAGCTAAATGCTCATGAGGAGTACTGTTTATTCGATAAACTATTCAAAATTTGGCTGACAATAAGTTTTAAGAAAGGCTATGGTATCAAAGTAATCTGGATACAGCTTTCGATACCCAAGTACAGGTTGAGTTAATGATTTTTGGAAATCATGGATTCCTTTAGCTATCATCGCTTGGATTTCCTGTGGAGTTATCCCAACTAAAAAGCCTCCCTTTTCCATTTCCTTCTTTTTCTCTTATTCTTGCCTTCTCTTCTTCTCATCTTTTCTCTTCTTCCAATCTTCTCGCCTCTTCATTATCAAGGACATGTTTTTGTTTCAAATTAGCCTTAGCGACCAATTCTGTTGCGAGTCGTACGACTTCTTTTTTGCCATTCTTTCACAACATTCAATTCAGCTTCATGTCGTGCTCTCATGGCATTCATTTCGGCTTCTACTTTAGCGAGCCTCCTCAACAACTGTTGATTCTGCTTCTCAATGTTTAATGCACTGGTCATCATCACCTGCATTTCTTCAGAATCCCCATCCATAGGAAAGCCTAATTGTTGGAGTTGGGGTGTCGTGTCTTGGGTAAGGAACAATTGCTGCCGGAGTAACTCATCAAATATGGTCATGAGTTGTGTTATTCCCTTATGAATAAGTTCGTCAACTGCATGCCCTAACTCTTCCAGCCTGACATAATGTTCTTGCCTTGTAGGAGAATGTCTTGGCTTTTCCAGACTAGCAGCAATTTCAACGATCAACTTTTCTGGGTTTTCTGCTAAAGCTAGAGCTGTTGACCAAGCGATAGGGCATGTGAAGAAAGCAGACCCAAGTTGGAGTTTGGGAGCTGCCCCTAGCTGTGTGAGGGACTTAGAGATTGCCCTCTACAACTGACTTGCCTGCTTCTGAACTTCGTCATCAGAGAATGCCTTCTTG
Source organism: Dryas drummondii (assembly GCA_003254865.1). Classification (NCBI taxonomy): domain Eukaryota; kingdom Viridiplantae; phylum Streptophyta; class Magnoliopsida; order Rosales; family Rosaceae; genus Dryas; species Dryas drummondii. The sequence goes on along the minus strand of QANW01008856.1, from coordinate 125,454 downwards.
TGTACTCTAAACGTTCTCTGTTTATTTGGGAATGAAATGTTCATACATTTGTATACCCCTTTTGTTGAACTAGAAGGTTCTGAACCTTGATCCTTCAGGTGGAGGTTTACAGCAACCCTTTCTTTTTCAAAGCTAGTAGGCTCCACTGTTGACTCTTCGAAACTCCGAGCCAACGACTGGGTGGACCCAAATTTTTGCGTTTTAGGGCTGACAGGAGCCTCCTCCTCCTCTTCGATGAAGGTAACCATCACTGACTCTGTAATGGGTAGGTAGATTGGCACTGATCCAACCATGATGTTAGGAGGAACCGGTGCCTTGATCAGAGGCTTCGTATCTTTGGGAACTTCTGCCAGTATGGGCTCTTGCAACCCTCTTTCTTGCATTGTGAAGGGCGTTCTTAGAGGGAACCCTCATCGTTTGGCACCTTACCTCCCTTACAATTGCTATAGTGGTCTTGACTCCATTGGCTCTCGGGACATAGCTTGAAAGCGGGGTTTGATTGAGCATGAAGGTTTTTTGGTATCCTGCTTTTTGTTTGCGTCCGTTCACGGACAAAGCTTTGGGGAGAGCATGGAAGTAGACGGTGATTTGGGGTGTTATTGATATCTCTGTTGTGTTGGATGGAATAATCCTGAGAGTTAAAATACCGCAACTGATTAGTTTTCATCACAATTAGAGATGAAAGGGAGAATGAATCCCATCGGTTGTGCCAAAAATTATGTTGAACAAAATTTGTAAATAAATAATAATATTACCCAACATAATTTCACCCAAATTCATTTAAGGAATAAGAGTTTCATTATTTTGGGTACGACTCATTCAAGATGAAGTACATCTCTTAATTATAATCTTTTTGCTCAAGCTAATACCCTTTGATTCCAATCGCAATAAAACCAACGGATCACTTTATATGCGTTTAGATTTCCAATAGGTAAAAGACCCATTGAAAGGTTGGAATTTATTTGGTTTTATGTAATATATTTGCGATTGTGGTTGCTCCCATATTTTAGGTTACCTACGTACCCATTGTAGGATTAAACCACACGTAGTTCTAAGGTTTTGGGAATTAAATGGGTAAATAACCCATTTTAATGATTTGAGTAATTTTGGTAATAATTTGTGTAATTTGGATAGAGTTTAGAGCCCTTGAGTTTGATTTGAGAAATTAATTTGGGACTTTTATGTATATAATTAATTTATGGGAAATTTGAATAGATTTGATTTGGTTGCGGTTGCACCTAAATTTGAGTATAAGTTGCCTACATACCCTTGACGGGATCAAACCGAATGTTTTGTACCATTTGGGGGAGATGGTTTTGTATCAATTTGAAATATGGTTTTGTAACAATCTGAGAGATGATTTTGTACCAAGTTGAGAGATAGTTTTGTACCACTTAAAAGATGGTTTTGTACCAATTGGGAATTTGATTTGAGATTTGAGATTTGTTATTTGAATTTGAGGAATGTGGCCGGTTTTATACCACTTGAGAATATGAATTTGGGATTTTAGTTTGGGTTTGAATTTGAAAGAAATGTGTTCATTAATATTTTATATAAATTATTTTTTAAAAATTGATATATTCATTTTTTTAATGGGCCACAATAATTTGGAATATGGGCTCAGTTGATGAGATTTTGGGTAACTCTTTAACAGACCCACTCCATTGTATTTCGATAAACCCCCACATGTGTCCACCGATTTTACTTCTGTCTTTTGGACTCTGGCTTCCGTTCTAATATCCTAAATTTTGACAGAGTATAAGCTTTGCTAAACTTAAGCCCACCGCATAAAGCCCATTTCGACTGATCTGTACTCTCCTTTTGACTTGATTGAGAAGAAAATAAATTGTGCTTTATGGACTTTATAAAAACAAGTTGGGGTTAGACTTCTTAACAACTTAAGAAACACAAGCCCGTTATTTAAGCATTGCCGCCAATAATAAGTCAGTTGGAAACATATGGTAATGGACACAAGTTCCTATTTCTTTTGGATTGTGACTTCCTCAGATAAGTAGGAAATAAGAATCCTTATCCCACAACACCTGCAAGTCCTTCCCTTTAAAGAGAACCTCTAAGTTGGAGTCTTGGAATTACGAAATAAGTCAATACAGAGAGAAATCAAGGGAGTGATCTCTTTTGCTAGTGTGCGTGCAGAGACAAAAGGTGCAGCCTTTACTCCTTACTTGCTTTAGACACATCACCTCGTTTCATGCCTAGATGACATGAAGAACTAGCCAAAACCCCTCATTCTCTGTTACTGATTCTTTTTTTTTTTTTTCAGTACACTCAATGTGTGTATTCAAGTTTCCCTTACTATATTTCCTTGACTGTCTCTATGCGGGGCCCTAAGGTAAGAAACTCATCCATTGATTGAATATGACTTTTTTCTTTGCCTTTCCACTTGCAAACAACCAATTAATATTCTTATTTTTGTGTAGGCCTTGTAGCACCAAGCAGTTTTCCAACATAAGGCTTGTCATGTGAGATTTTGGAGCAAAACTATATCATTTTTTCCTTGCACCTCTTTTTAAGGTATGTCTCTTTCTCATATTTTCCCTTTTCTCTTTCATTTTATTTCACCCTTTTTTTCTTATTTGTTTTAACTTACTTTTATGCAAACTCTCAGGAGAATATCATCGAATCTACTATAGGACTTCTTTGTGGGTAGACTTTGTCCTTCGCAAGAAAAGGTGAGATAATCAACCCAATATCCCCATTATTTCTTTTGTTTATTGATAACAACTTTTTTTTTTTTTTTTTTGCTTTTGTGTTTTCGGTGAAAGGTAGTCAGTCAAAGGCAAAAGAGAGATCTTTTTCGTTTATTGTTTGTTTTGAACATGGATTTGAGAGAAGATTTCCCTTATGGATTCATTTAGAATACAAAAGGATTGGGGCTCCCCAGATTCATTTAGAATCCAAAAAGACCCCCAAGAATTCGTTTAGAATCCATGGTGAAAGGCAAAAGAGATATCTTTTTTGTTTGTTGTTTGTTTTGAACATGGATTTGAGAGAAGATTTCCCTTATGGATTCATTTAGAATCCAAAAGGATTGGGGCTCCCCAGATTCATTTAGAATCCAAAAAGACCCCCCAAGAATTCATTTAGAATCCATGGGTTACCTTTGGCTAACCATTTGTGGTTTCGCAAAGACACCAATTTAAGTGTACTGAACAAAGTCATTACCAAAAATGGAAGCACGCCATTGAGGTCATGATACCCAAAGGCAGCACCCAACTCAAAAGCCTACTACTATCTATACATCAAAATGATAGAGGACCATCATGGGGGGGGGGGGGAATATGTTGAAAAATCACCCTACATCAGTTTCTCTCTATTTCCTCAGCCTTTTTGCAGTATTTTTATGAATTTTTTCCTCTCAAACCCTTAGCCTCCTTTTATAGGCATCAAGGGATTCATAAACGATGAGATTTGATGAGATTAAAACTCTCAAATTTGAATAGATCATCAACCTTTTTTTCTCCTTAGATAAAGATGTATTTATCTTCTTGTTTGTGGGAAAACCCACACCGATCCAAATAGCCAATCATGGCTGGACACGTGGCTGGTCGCATCCAATTTTGGAGTTGACTTTCAAAACGGTCATGCTTGGACTTCTACGTCTTCTACGTCACCACACAGCTTGACATCTTCTTCGCCAGATCGGATCGGCTCCCTATGACAAACCTGCCTGATCCGATCCGACCCGATCTAGGGATCTCTGAAATTTCGAGTGTTCGTCTTCCCTAAAAGATCATTCCGGTTCAGCTCGGCTTCGTCTCGTCTCGGCTCTCCCTGAGGCAAACATCTTCTCCAAATTTTAGTCATAGCCGGCTACGACTTGAGGAGACAACTGTATACCGGATTGGCTCGACCTGGATATCCACAACCGATCCGATCACACATAAACTTCATGTTTACGCACGGAGATCTATGATCGGCTCGGCTTGGCACCGCGCCGCCCTTTCGAGGAAGATCACATTTGGATGAACCGTCATACTTAAGTGCACCTGACATGATCCTCTGACAGATGAGACTTTCCAGCTCACATCCCTGACTATTGGGGAGTTCACCTGAACCTTCCATCCTTGCATTAAATGGAGCATTCAATGCAGCATTGAATGCTGAAGAGGTGAGTAGCTGTGCATGCTACTAGTCATGACCGAACGCGTGGATCTCTGTCAACCATTCATCCACATGCAGGTAACTTACTTATCACACCTTTCTTTGCCTATATAAGCCAACATATATGCACAAACTGAATATAGAGCTATCTATCCATCACCAAGTAAAGATTGGCACAAACTTTGGCTTACCAAGAGCTCACTTGAACTTTCTGAGAAACCCAGAGCATTTGCCTTGTTCTTCCCATTCTCCCAAGTTCATCACCAGTTCTTACTCACTTCCATTCAAACACACATCACTGACTACATCATTGGAGCGTGTTTGGCTGGTACCACACCGGTCCATCTCCTTTGATCTTGTTTTTGCGCAGGAAAATCTCAATCAACATCCACATCATTGTCCAGCAAGGCATCTGATCATCCAAATCATCATTTCTAAGTTGTTGCCTCTACTTTACGGGAATTTGCATCAACAGATTGGCGCCGTCTGTGGGAAGCTCGTCTTCAACCATCATGTTCATCACCATCAGTGCTAAGCTCTTCCTTCAAACAAGTCATCATGACTACCATCTTTCATGACAGCAGCTCTTCCTTAGGAGCGTCCCAGAATGATGAACAACATCAGCCTGAGACACCTGAGAAGGCCAGAAGAGCACAACCTTCCAGAGCAGCAAAGTCCAAAGGTCCTTCGAAGACCAAGGCTGCTCACAAACTCCTCAGGGAGAGCCAACGGCATTTGGCCGCTAAAAATGCGCTTCTCAAGCAGAATAATGAGCTGCTCGCCAAATAGGATGAATTGGTTGAGGATCTCGCGTGTCACCGCGCTCAGCTCGAGAACAGCGGGAGATCGGGTTTCCGATCGCGTCAGACCTTAACCGAGTAGGAGGTTTTTTCGCCATCTCTTTCTCGGTAGAGCACTCCAGCCTATGTGGACGACCGGTCGGCTCGGCAAGACCCGGATTGCACCTTCCCAGGCTTTGAGGACATGCCCCCGGCCGAACAGGCCGAGTTCTTGAAAGCCCACTGACTCCTCCAGCAGAAGCAGGCGGCCTTCAGGAAACACTCTCCTGAGGGCTTGGGGGGAAACCACGCCGAACCGGTCACGGATCAACGACCTCCAATCCGATCCAGGTTGGGGGATGTCAACCCAACTGGTTCGACTGAACCCAGAATCCCAGTTAAAAGCAGACTCGGCTCTGCCGCCAGTCAAGGCCCTTCCACATCGGAAACTCATTCGGGGAGACGATCTGTGGCGGAACGACTGGGGGAAACCATGGTCATGTCTGACTGACGTTCGGTGAGTGAGAGGATCACTCGTCAGCCGGTAAGCGAGAGACTCGGTGACCAAACCTAGCTGAGTCGACCACGCCCGATGTGGAAAATTTGGTCCGGACTTTTGTACAAAACCAAATTCAGAGTGTCCACGATCGGCTCAGCCAGGTTGAGGTCACCAGGAGGTACCTCGGCAGGACTGACCATGGGGAGGAACTTCCCCTCCCATACACCAGCAGGATCATGGAAGCTGAGGTCTCTCGGGACACCAAGCCCCCCAAGATGGATCAGTATGATGGGACCAAAGACCCCTACGATCATCTTGACATCTTCAGGTACGCCATGGAAGCCCGTCAGGCGTCTGAAGCTACGAAATGCCAAATCTTTCCTTCAACCTTGAAGGGATCGGCTCGGGGTTGGTTCCGGACCCTCCAGCCAAACTCCATTGATTCCTTCTCCGACCTCCGGAGGGCCTTCCTGGCGAGATATCAGGTTGTATTCGAACGACTCTACAACTTGAACAATATGTCGCTCATTAAACAACAGGAAGGGGAGAGCCTCAAGGCTTATCTGATCTGCTTCAACATCGAGTACACGAAGTGCGATGATTGCGATGACAGATCGGCTAAGAATGCTCTTATGCAGGGTCTGCTCGCTGGGGGACTTCGCTCCCACCTAATGAGGAACCCTCCCTCCACTTATGATGAGCTTTCTGCTGAAGCCACAAAATGGACGCGAGCCGAGGAGTGGGACGCTCAGGTGGAGGCCCTGAATCCCAGACCGACCTCGGCCAAAAGGAAGGAGGGAGAGATCGCAAGCCCAAACCTCAGGTCCAATCCAAGAAAACCATGACCGAGGAGCCGCGCCAACTCCTGGGGAAGGGGCCAAAATTTGTTCAGTATACGGAGTATACTCCTCTCAACGCCAGTCTGGAGACCATCTTCTCCAAGGTCAAGGATCAGCTCCCAGCCGCGAAGGAGATCAAGGGACCACCCCCAGATCGGATCAAGGAGGGCATCTTCTGCAAGTATCACTCTAATCATGGCCACGTCACGGGTGATAGATTGCTACGCCCTCCGCCCTCCGCGACGGGATTGAGACTCTTGCCCGGGTGGGTAAGATCAATCAGTTCCTGAACGGCGGGCCGAGGGTACCCAAGGCCGATATGAAGAAGCCCACCAACACCATTGACGTTCGGGACGCCGCCATCGGCTCGATCGGCGGGGGTCCGACCTTCGTGGGGAGTTCAAACCGATCCCAGAAGGAGTACGTCAGGCAGGCGGCACAGGTCCATATCGGACCCCAATTTTTGATTTATGTGATCACTCAGGAACTAGTCAAACAAACACAACTCAGATGGTTCAGTAACGAAAATATGAAACTCCAGATTGACTTCTAAAAACCAAAAATCACTTCTGTAAACAACACAAATCAAACACACCAAGGATCAAGTGACATCCTATACACTCAGAGGACCCATCACAGTAGGCATCCCAGTGTTATCCACAACTACAGTGGTGTGTGATTAGCTAGACAGTTATATAAGGCATATATCAATTTCAAGCATATAGCTACAGTACAGATTTGTGTTTAAAAGTTGAGTGAGTCAGTAAGCATAACAACACAAACAAGGAAGACAAATGCACACAAGATGTTCACCCAGAAAAACCACAAAGGGTAAAAACTGGGGGTCTTTCCAGCTGACCAAGCAATCCACTAAATAAGAAGTTCAATACAAAGGGAGCACACAGCACACAAGCTCAATCACTAAGTCCTAGACTAAGTGGCAGCTTTCTTACCCCTTTGTGCAACTTCCATAAGCAAGGCAATCGGTCATTCATGAAGAAGGCAGCTCCAACTCCAAGCTCATCAACCCATGGCACCAATTCGCACCAAGCCCAGTAGATTCATCAATGCATGAACATGATATGCCAATGTAGGATTCTTAAAAAGAAGATCAACCTTCTCAAGCTAGAGGCATGAAAAGGTTGATATTGAATCCTTCAACTAAAATCTAAAATGAATGTGTTTGAAGAATATATAAGAAGATTTAAACACTCAAACCCATTTAGAATTTTAGATGAAACAAAACAAGTTCAGAAAATCTTTTTTGATTTTTCAAGAATTAAAAGACCATTTTCTGAAATGTTAAAGATGAGCACCTAATCTGAAAAATACCCAGGCATTAAACCCGAAAAATACACCCTCAAAATGCTCATACACACCCACGAAAAGATCTGAACGGAATGCACCATATACCCGTACACACCCACGCAACTTTCATGTTTGCCCGAGCCACGTGGAAGCCAATCAATGGCTGTCCACAAGAGACGAATGAGGGGCATATTCTCTTTGTCCGAGAGGGGTATCCTAGTATTACTAAGGATATGAATGAGGAGCTGTAAAAAGGAATTTTGCTTTATTTTGCAAAAATCAGAAATGGGGAAGATGATGAATAGTGCTGATGTGTGCAGGTGTGTGGAGTGAATGGCAAAGAAGCAATCAGATCTGATTGATACAGTAGGGGAACCAAGCCATATGCAATGCATATGCATGTTTAGTAAAAAACAGAACATGGGCTTTCAATGAAATGGGCTTTAAAAGTAAAACCCGAAATGGCCCCACTGTAGTGACTGTGACTTAAGTATCAACCACTGTACGTGAAAAACATTGTTCTTTATGATCAGTGAGTGACTAGTCAAATAGACAAAAAACTGTTATTTTCATGAAATGAATGAAGTGCAGTATACCTTGAGTCTTTGTTTATTCTTGACTTCTTCAATACAGCTGAACTTGTCCTTAATCTAGCCTAGAGCTTGTGAGTGATTAAATAAAAATAAATACAAATATTTTGACAAGGAAAATAGCCAATATAACAAATCCTAGAAACTAACAGGACTGGACCTGACCGGCCCTATGCCGAAGGCGAAAGGGCAAGTCACAATGGTCGTAGTAGCTGTCATAGCTGTCGACTACTTCACCAAATGGGCCGAGGCTGAACCCTTAGCCACCACTACAGCCGAACGGATGGAGACTTTCGTCTGGAAGAACATCATATGCCAGTTCGGCATACCGCACATAATCATCGCAGACAATGGCAAACAATTCGACTGTAAGAAGTTCAGAAGTTTTTGTTCACGTCTGAACATCAACTTACGCTTTGCCGCCCCTTATCATCCACAATCAAACGGACAGGTCGAAGCCATTAACAAGATCATCAAGAAGACCTTGAAGTCCAAACTGGACAATGCTAAGGGAAACTGGCCGGAACTCTTGGCAGAGGTGTTATGGTCCTATCGAATCTCCTATCGCAACTCTACGAAGGAAACACTTTTTGCACTGGCCTTCGGAACCAATGCTGTTGTTCCGGTCGAAATGGGGACTCCCTCATTCCGAACCGGCATATACGACCCGGAGACCAATGACACGGGACTTCGGCTCGGTCTGGACATGATCGAGGAGCGGCGAACCGACGAAAATCTCTGCCGAGCCGCCTACCAACAGAGAGTAGCCAAATACTAGAACCAAAGGGTCAAACCTAGAAGCTTCGGACTGGGCAGCCTAGTCATGAAGAAGAACCCTCTTGCCATTAAGGAGAGCTCATTCGATCCAAACTGGACCGGATCCTATAGAATCACAGCCATAGTCAAGCCTGGCACTTGCAACTTGGCTACTCTGGCTGGAAAACCTCTCAAGCATAGCTGGAATGCTGAACATTTGAAGATCTATTACTAGTGAAATGTAGTCAGGATAGGGGACTGTCCGACCTAACATCTTTTTCTAAACAATAAAAAGATGAACACCTTTTTGACTCATCTTCTTCTCTATTTTTTCGAAGCAAACACTGAGGACTCTATTCCTATCCACTCCCAAGGGAAAGATATGAGTGTCTCCTTTGAAAAAATAACAAACTGACAGACTCATTAGGTCTATAAACTCATGTGCCGAGCTAGCGAGCCATTTCCGGCCCAATGCTCGACATATTACAAACTCATCAGGTCTATAAACTCATGTGCCGAGCTAGAGAGCCATTTCCGGCCCAATGATCGGCATATTATAAACTCATCAGGTCTATAAACTCATGTGCCGAACTGGCGAGCCATTTCCGGCCTAATGCTCGGCATATTACAGACTCATTAGGTCTATAAACTCATGTGCCGAGCTGGCGAGTCATTTTTGGCCCAATGCTCGGCATATTACAAACTCATTAGGTCTATAAACTCTTGTGCCGAGCTGGCGCGCCATTTCCGGCCCAATGCTCGGCATAGTACAGACTTATCAGGTCTATAAAAATTCCTGTCCGAGCTGAAGTGACTTGCTACAGTCCTAACGTTCAACATGATATTTCTAAAAGAAAAATATACTCTCAAACTCAAACTTAAACTCTCATCGCGCATGTCGAGCCGATCTGAAAGTAAGTTTGAATATTTTTCTCAAAAACAAAATTCCTAATATCTCAATGAATATATCAGGCCCATTGAGATCATTAGGGGTTTCTAATTCCTACTTATTTTCATCATGTTTATCAGGCGCTGATCTAAAAACAAGTTGGGAATTATCCTCACATATTTTTATGATCGCTCAGCCGAGCCGATCTCAAACACATTTACTTTGTTTAAAGCATGAGTATTATTTTTCATTATTTTTCTTATCTATTTGTTACTTGTTTTGTCTCTAGTTCCATGTCCAAACCGAACTGACAACAACTTGTTTAAAAGAAAACTACTGGATAATTAATAACATAAATGATTCAAAAATAAAGATAATAACAAACTGTTCAAAGGCACATCAAACCCGAGCCACACTTCGGCTCGGGGAGGAAAAGAACAAAAGCAAAATAAATATAAAAAGATTAGGTTGACCGCTCGGTTGGTCCCTCCAGGATCGGCTCGGTGGACCCCTCTGGCGTCTCCTCGCCGAGCTGCACCATCTCAACTCCCCTGATCTGATCGGCCTCGGGAATTGGGGAAATAGGGGTTGGCTCGGTCTCAGGCAGCGGAGGGTCCTCTTGGGTCGGTTCGGCTGCGGACGCGACCACCTTGACTTCAGCCCAGCGATCGGGAGGGGGAAGCTCTTCCTGCTGGCCCTCCTCTCATATCCTCCTCGTCATGCAGCTCGTCGAGGAAAGACACGTCCCAGTCTGGCCTCTTCTCCCGGATCAGCCCCAACAGCTCCTGATACCGCTCAAAATGGGCATCGGCCAGTGCCTGGACGCTCGGAAGCCCAGCTTGGCGTCGAGACTCAACCGCCCTCCGCTCGGCTGCCTCGACTGCTCGCTGGAGTTCATCAGCAAATTGGCCCAGGTCGGCTATCTTCTACTCCGATTCCAGGAGCTCCTTCCCGAGCCGAGCAACGTCAACTCCCGCTCGGCCAGCTTTGTCCGCAAACCGGTTGGCCGCTCGCGCTCGGCCTTGACCTCCCGCTCGGCTTCAGCCAGCTTCTCCCTTAACTCCTGGTTCCGCTCTCGAAGCCTCCCATCCTCGCCTCGGCGTCAGCAGCGGCATGGGCAACTTCAAACTGCTTCAGGGCGAGTTGCAAAACAACAACAAAATAAGGAAAAAATTTTACTTCGGGCCGATCAATTAAACACAAAATCCGACGCGTTCAGAGCCTTATGGCTGAAGCTCGGCGCCTCCTGACCGGCCCAGAGCCCCTCCACTATCTTCGACGTTATCACGCGCTTGAAGCCCGCGACGAACGGCTCGATGGAGGGGTCTACTTCCACCGTTTTCAGGGAAGCCGAGCCGGACGCATCGACACTGGCACCACTGGGCTCGACTCCTCTTCTCCACCTTGCCGAGCTGACCTCGGCACAGAAGGCCCGGGCTGGACTGCCGCCGCAACAGGAGCCTGGACTGGTTCGGCAAAGGCCCGTCTCGCGGCGCTCCTCTGGGCGCTTCGTGCCGCCCTCTTCCTCAGACGAGCTTCCATTTCGGCGGGATTCATTCCTTTCTTGGTCCTTGGATTCCACCTGGGCACAAACCAGGAAATCCTGCTCGACCTGATCTGAGTCTCCCCGAGCAGGAACTTGGTGGACAGGTATTCCGGTGGCGAGCTTCTCACGGCAGCAATCTGATCCCTGAGTTCGCCCCGAAGCTTGTATTTCCCCGAGCTAACTGCAAAGACAAAATAGAAGGGGTCATTTTCAAAAAAAAAAAAAAACAACAAGTCACTGTTGGATCGACTCTCCCAGACATCTAGTGCCCACCTGTAATCCAAAATGCCCTAGGAACCTGAGCTGGAGGAGGACTGCTCGGATCGGCGAACTCCCAATCCCCAGAAATAAAGAAGTATCTTTTCTTCCATGTCTTCTGGGAGGAGGGATTCCCACCGAAGAGTGGCCCCGAGTACGCTTGGAGGTTGTAGAATCCGAGCTCACTCTACTTCGACCTCAGGGCGTATGAACAAAACAAAAGATCCTTGTCTGGCACACACTTGTGCACTTTGTGCCACAAGATTTGCATAGACAGGATTATCTTGTATATGTTCGGGTTCAGTTGATGTTGCGCTATGTCGATCGTGGCTAGCCAATCCTGTAGGAAGGGGTGCAGAGGGAGCCGACCCCATTCTCGAGCATCTCGGGGTACATTGTCACCCATCCTTTGGGGGGTCGGCTCGGCTTCTCTCCCTTGATCGACAACCTCGTCAATACGGACTCAGGGATTGCATACCTTCTCCTTAAATCCCTGAGATGAAACTCGGTCATCTCGTTGGGGATCTGGTCGGCCTTCCACTCCAACTCCTCGTAGAAGTTCGGGTCGATCGGGCTCCACATATGCCGAGCCGAGGTCGACGCGTCGTGACCCCTGTCCCTCTCATCCGAGCCCGATATGATTCTACTCAGAATGGTCGAGATCGGCTCGACATCCAGAGCTTCCTCGTCGTCTTCTCCAACCTCTTCTTCTTCTCGATTGGAACTCAATACTTGGGGATTTTCCTCATCCCCCCGAGGTCGGCGTTCTTCGCCCGGATTGTGCTCCAACGCCGAGCCGACCTCATCCAATTCTTCGGAAAACCCGTCCCAGCTTGCCTCACCCCTTGGTGGGCTTCGGCTCAGATCGACATCGCTATCCCCACCAAAGGACTCTCCCGAGCCGAGCTGACCACTCGAGTCAGTTGTTGACATCACAAACACCTTTTCGTTTTCTCTCTCTTGCTTTTTTGGATTGAAAAGCTACCTCTTCAAGAACAACCAAGAACAAACCCAGAAAACCCGAAAAATGCAGAAAACTCAAAATGGACAGAAATCACTTACTGGTTTTGTCTGGCCAATCTCTTCGCCCCCTACACACTCGGAACCACCTCGCCTATGACTGAAATGGGACAAAATCGAGATCGGACCACCACCTTTGCGACGGGGAGAAGGTAGGATTCGCGGAGGGAGAGAGAGAGAGAGTTTTCGGTGAGTGAGAGAGCCTGAAATTGGAAAGTGAAGAGGGAAGAGAGAAAAGACAGCCCTTTTATACCCCATGCAAATCGGATCCCAGCCCATCATTTTTGGCTCTTCAGATACCAGATCTTGCCACGTGTCCACATTTAAAATACCCATAAATGATGTGACCCTTACGTTCCCCCATGCAGACACCAAATGTCCCTTCACCTGTCCCGAGATATTTTGGCCAAACACATCTCACAACTTGTTCGGATCTTCGGGAAAATAGGCCCACCCAGTTCGGTTCGGATTAGGTGGCATATCATTGTTTACCCGGGCCATCATAATTCAACTTCCAATCCACCACTGTCCACTCGGATCGGAATCTAGGGGACTCCTGTTTGTGGGAAAACCCACACCGATCCAAATAGCCAATTATGGTTGGACACGTGCCTGGTCGGATCCAATTTTGGAGTTGACTTTCAAAACGGTCATGCTTGGAGTTCCACGTCACCACACAGCTTGGCATCTTCTCCGCCAGATCGGATCGACTCCCTATGAAAAACCCGTCCGATCCGATCCGACCCGATCTAGGGATCTCCGAAATTTCGAGTGTTCGTCTTCCCTAAAAAATCATCCTGGTTCGGCTCTGCTTTGTCTCGTCTCGACTCTCCCCGAGGCGAACATCTTCTCCAAATTATAGTCATAGCCGGTTACGACTTAAGGAGACAACTGTATACCGGATCGGCTTGACCTGGATGTCCACAACCGATCCGATCACACATAAACTTCATGTTTACGCACGGAGATCTATGATCGGCTCGGCTCGGCACCGCGCCGCCCTTTCGAGGAAGATCACATTTGGATGAACCGCCATACTTAAGTGCACCTGACATGATCCTCTGATAGATACGACTTTCCAGCTCACATCCCTGACTATTAGGGAGTTCACCTGAACCTTCCATCCTTGCATTAAATGGAGCATTCAATGCAGCATTGAATGCTGAAGAGGTGAGTAGCTGTGCATGCTACTAGTCATGACCGAACGCATGGATCTCTGTCAACCATTCATCCACATGCAGGTAACTTACTTATCACACATTCCTTTGCCTATATAAGCCAACATATATGCACAAACTGAATATAGAGCTATCTATCCATCACCAAGTAAAGACTGGCACAAACTTTGTCTTACGAAGAGCTCACTTGAACTTTCTGAGAAACCCAGAGCATTTGCCTTGTTCTTCCTATTCTCCCAAGTTCATCACCAGTTCTTCGTCACTTCCATTCAAACACACATCACTGACTTCATCATCGGAGCGTGTTTGGTTGGTACCACACCGGTCCATCTCTTTTGATCTTGTTTTTGCGCAGGAAAATCTCAATCAACATCCACATCATCGTCCAGCAAGGCATCTGATCAGCCAGATCATCATTTCTAAGTTGTTGCCTCTACCTTACCGGAATTTGCATCAACACTTCTTTATCTCATCATCTTTTTCCCTTACAAGATTTTGACATTTGTTGGAGGTTTCCTACGTGAGGCAACATACAAAGCTCATCTCTTACCCTCATTCAAATTTCAAAAGTAAGCAAATTTGTTTTCTCACTTTTTTTTTTTGCTTCATCAAAGTTATTAAACAATGAAAAAAAACACAATAAAAATGTCGATTGACACATGCAAAGCGCGTGCTAAGAAGCTAATATTAATAATTTCATAGGTTCAGTTCGGTTATTCCACCTCTTATAAAATTTCAAACTAGTTAACTCTGTTTGGTTCAATTCGGTCAACTTTTCAATTAGGTTAGGGTGCACAAAATACTAAAAAATCGAGTTTCAAACTGAACTGAACCGATCGGATTAGTTTGGTTCAATTTTTTATTTTTTTATGTTTTCATATATCAAACCGAATCGAACTGAAGTGAGCGGTTCAGTATTAGTTTTCAATTTTAACCAAACCGAACTGACACTTATAATATATATTAATTGATTTATATATGGTTTTAATAAATATTATAGAGTAAACCATGTTAGACCCTAGAATTTTCAGTATTTTATTTTTCCGGTTTATTAAGTTTATTTTTCTAAGTGGATGAATTTTTCTAAAGACCAAGTGACTAAGGATAGGCCTTGGTGGCATAGAGTTTTTTTTTTTTTTTTTTTGAGAATAACGAAAATTGGTTCGATGAATTGGATTTTGGATGAAGGAGTTGTGAATTTTAAAAGTTGGATAATTATTTTAGGCTATTATTTGATTTTCCAGAATTTTATTCGGAGAATTTGGATTTTTCACAAAAATTCTGGAAATCAAAATAAATTTTTGAGACCATAGTTAAAAGTACTCAGTCTCATGAATACATAAGAATTTTCAGGAGATTTTTTGGAGCTTGGATGTATTTTTTGTGATTTATTTAAGTTGAGAAAATTTTTTTTAGAAAAAAAGTAAAAATAAAATTGGACGATGACATGGCGCGATCTGGAGCATCGATCACGCCGGATTGGACGACCCAGATATGCCAACGCATAGACGCGATCTAGTGCATCGTTGTTGAATCATGTCCGTCCAATCGTGAACGACATGTCCTTTACGTCTGGAGTTGACCCAGTTTGTTATGCCAGTTTTCTAGCCAGATTACCCATTTCCTCTCACGAATGACCTACTCAACGACCCACGGGTACCGCCTGATATCACACCCCGAACCCCAGGTATGCAACAGATGCACATTCCTAAAATATCCCAAAGAGATTAATGCCACTAATCAAGGATCAATCTCCTAAGACACCTAAGGCGGGTTAAGCATTTTGAATTAAATGGACCGGGTTGGATCAGAGATAATAAATAGCGGAAAACATGTGAAGTAAAAATAAAACATTTTTATAAAACCAACCTCCAAGGTTACGGTGGGTCATTGCAACTTCGAAGATCGAATTACATAAATTCAAAATATATAGCAAGCATAGAATAAAGGTTTCAAAATTCGCAGACGTTAATCAAAGTAAATAACTCAAAACCATCTCCAATCAATAGAAGAAAAATCAACAAAACATACTCGACACGAGATATAAATTAAATAACAACATCAATTGAATTTAGGAAGTTGACAAGTCTCGAGATGCTGCTCTGCTCGACCATCGTCCAAGTTCGTCTCTTTACCATACTCATACCTAATAAACGAGAAACACAAAAACAATATAGGGGTAAACACCTCATATGATTATAGCTTCCCCTTAAGGGACTCTGGCTAGTTTGAAAATACAGGACCGCCCCTGGATTCCACCCTGAAACCCGGAGCGGTCCTGCGGGAATCCAAAATTAAGGAAAATCCTACCGAAAATTCGGCAAAACCTCCCCTGAAAATGGACTAACCCAAAAATTTCAAAACCTGTTAAAAGCACTTCTAAGACAGCAACCACCTCTACCACAACCAAAAAGGGTCTCAGATCCAACAATTCCACAGAAATCCAACTTAAAATTTGTAAAGTAATTATCAGAGCTTCTATTCTATTACAAGGAATTTCTACACCGAAAAAAAAAAAATGACGCCTACTGATCCGAGAAGGATTAGGGATGTAATTGCCTTGACGTGATTGGCTCGACCTCCACTAAGCTACTACTTGGGGGACAATTTAAAACAAAACAAGATAAACCGTGAGACAAACTCAGTGAGTGGACAGTTTAATAAAAACGAAAACAAAAATAAACTTCATATTTCAGAAAATCCTTCAAAACCACGTTTAGCGCTAAGACCTCACGTTACTCTTTGAAATCCCCCAGTTTTAAAACCATTTCCGAGCTTGAGAGTATTATTTATGAAACCCAAAGAAAAGATAACTCAAAACACGTTTCTCAAAAGTCAATCATTTAATTATCAAAGTCATAAAAATAATAAAAATCGAAGTCATTATAAAACTCGAAAGGTATTTCTTACTTAAAATTCATACTTAAACCCTTGAAAATACCAATTTCATTTCCTACCATGCTATATACCCTGAATAACCTGGCCATACACCTGTGTGGAATTCCTGCATCGCACAGGCAGACAATATCCTGGCCATACACACGCGTGGAGTGAAATCCAACACGTGCAGGCGATATCCTAGCCATACACACGTGCGAATAAAATCAACACGTGCAGGCAATCCTGGTTATACGTGCACGCAGAGCGGCCCCCAAAGGGCGAAGCATCCCGACACACGGCCCAAAGCCTATATGTGCATCGTGATGGGTCCCAAAGACCTATTAAATCTGATAACCTGAGGGTACTGCAAAGGTGATTTGAAAACCATTTTTAATATTTCAATGCCACGTAAAATAATTTCTTAAAAATGAAAAGTCCCAATGAGATTCTCACACCTTTTGCTATCAACTCAAGGCTTTCTCAAAACTTTGAAATCAATTTCCTTTCAATAAATTCTTGTATAAATCACGTTTGAAATCGTATATCTCTATCGACTCTTAAAACCACATTTATTCATCAATCTCGTATGAAAAATCATTTAATAAAACTTAAAGTAAGAACATTAGTCAAACTAACGGAAATGTAAACTTTGAAAATCATAATCACTTATAACAAATTCAACCCCAAATTATTTTAACTCAAACCATACTCAAATAAAACTCGGGATAAGCAAATAAATTCATTCATAAGGTAATTAAAATGTTCTTAAAACAAAAGTCCACTCACAGTGATATCCCTAGCTTCGATCCTGCGTCGGATCGTCACGAGCCATAGCCGTGTCGCCTATAGAATAAACAATCAACGAAATATAATTAGTTCCGATTCAAGGCACTTAAATGTAAATGTGTGCTAAACTTAACGTCAAACCCACCTCCCATTCTAGTTCGACGATTCCCAACCTCCACTCATAGACCCAAAAGCCTTACATAAACACTTCGGGAGCTCCCCGGCTCAGCCTAACCAAAAACGTCCTAACCAAGATTAATATGTAACACCTCGAATCTCGGGCCCATCAAAATACTGAACATCAAACTGTTAAATTTTTTTTCTCTTACTTTTGAGCCATGCACAACAACATAAGTAAATATAATTCTGTCCAAAAACATTTTAAACAAACCACTGAGTAAAAACAATTAAATAAATCTTTTTGGGTTCCACTGCCTCGTCTTCTCCTCACTGCCTCCTCAGCCTGCTTAACCTGCAAAACACAAATCCTACACCACATCCATGGTGTACCGGGTTATACAACAAACCCGATAAGCTCACTAGAGCTTGTATAAGTGAAATGACACAATAATATTTTGTCCTCAATAACTTCCTCAATCCCCAAACTCAAAAATAATCCAAAATATTCATTTCCTACTCAAATCACATCACAATTTCATCAACAATCATCCAAGCATCAAGATAAACAATAATTCCTCATATTCTCATCAAATTCCACCATTAATAATAATAATCATTATGTCATTCAATTGCCTGAACGTCAACTATTAACCTAAATTTCGAATCGTTCACTTTCTAACTCATAACCTCAATGCATAATTCGTTTGTCAATGTTCATCCTCAAGATTCAAGCCTACACTTACCAAGTCCTAGCAAACGAATGCACACAAGCAACAAAACAAACTATCTAATTTCACTCACGTCACTCTTTGAGATCCCTCTAATCTCACTCTTTGGAATCCCCCAGCTTTAAAACCTTTCCACAAATCCATTTCCGAAAATTTTCTCAAAACTATAAATCAACCTCTGAAGAACAACTGATACTCTCAAAATACTCCACCTCTAAAACTTCACACCACACTAATACCCGGAGAACTGTCGGTCATATTACTGCGGTAACTAAACTCGCCACATCTCGTGCATAGGCACGAGCAGGCAGATAAGCTCGCCACTTCCCGTGCAGAGCGAATCGATGCACAGGCAGGCAGGTGTGCTCGCCACTTCTCGTGCAGAGCGTATCGATGCACGAGCAGGCAGGATGCTCGCCACTTCTCGTGCAGAGCGTATCAATACACGAGCAGGCAGGAATACTCGCCACTTCTCGTGCAGAGCGGATCGATGCACGAGCAGGCAGGATGCTCGCCACTTCTCGTGCAGAGCGTATCAATACACGAGCAGGCAGGAATACTCGCCACTTCTCGTGCAGAGCGGATCGATGCACGAGCAGGCAGGATGCTCGCCACTTCTCGTGCAGAGCGTATCAATACACGAGCAGGCAGGAATACTCGCCACTTCTCGTGCAGAGCGGATCGATGCACGAGCAGGCAGGATGCTCGCCACTTCTCGTGCAGAGCGTATCAATACACGAGCAGGCAGGAATACTCGCCACTTCTCGTGCAGAGCGGATCGATGCACGNATGTCCTGGGGAGGCTGATTGACAAGGAAAATCACTCGACCCGCCGCCACAAGCGGCGGAGCCGACGGTGGCAGCGGCGGCATATCCTATAAAAATGATTTTTCAACTAACAATCAACCAAATTTCAACATAGGCACTTCAATTGGATGAAAAACAATTCAGAAATCACTCAAATAGGCTCAATTCAAGGTAGACCCGAAATGGGTATAAGCCCTAAAATTTCAATCTCTAAATTCTCAAAATTGACACGCAAGGACAAGGGGAAAGAAAGCCCATACCTAGAGGATCATTTCCCATAACTGGACCGACGGCCAATTATCACCGGAAATGGCCGAAAACGGCGGCGGAAGCCGGCGGCTGGCTTGGCTTCCCGAGCCATTGCTCCGTCGTGGAGCCTCGTATGGACGAACGGAGACCATGGTTGAACTCACCACGACGAGAGTAACAAAGCCCAGTAGGTCCGGCCATCCAATTTCTGCCAGAACAGTGGAATCGCGGTGGTGCAGCAGCAACCCTTGTGGCGTCGAATCGTCGTCGTGGAGCGTCACCGTCGTGAGGGACGGTCATGGGCAGACTCGCCGTGGCCTGGGGAAGAGAACCCAGGTGGTCCGGCGCCGCAACTCCGTCGAAAAACACAGATCGCCGGCGGGGTGGCTCGACCCTGTTTTGTGTCGTTTCTCCATCGTGGGTGATCGGCCGGTGGAATGGAGTCCATAGGGAGAGAGAGGGGAGGGAGGCGATGGCGGCAGGCCAAAACCCGAGCCCAGCCGCCGTCGGACGCGCCGTCACGCGCCGGTGACAGGCGCGGCGAGGGTGAGGGGCGAGAGAGACTGGAACGGGTCAAGAGGTAAGAGAGAGTGCGGGGAGAGAGATGTAAATAATGAGAGAGAGAATATTCTAGAAAGAGAGAGAAACTTCTAGAAAAATTAAATTTTTAAACCCAATTTGTCCATTTCACGAAATTGCCCCTCGCTTCAAACGCCCATATCTTTCAAACCGTAACTCCGATTGACGCGTGCCGCGTGTCTACGAACTCGTGGACTCGAGACCTTTTCAACGTGCCCAAAGTCAAAGACTAAAGTCCATTATTTTTAAAAGTCAACTTTGGGTCGGGTCGTTACATAATAATTCACTCCACAATTGCCCAAAATTAATCATTTATTCATGAATGGCAGCGGGGGTTCGGACTCATTGCAAGAGCCGTCCAAAGTCGCTGCCCCAAACTCCAAATTCAGCCAATTTCATTTAATTTCAACCGAACCCATTAATTTTCTCAGTCCTAAACAACTATTGAGTTTCCTAGGGAAGGAATTTGTCCTAGACGACAACACAATAACCCCCAAATTCAAAAACCCAAGATAATCCCGAAATGGCAATTATTCCCAAAATTTCAAATTTTCAATTACTCAAAATTAATCAACCTAAGCTTAAGAGAATTAAAGCCCAATGAAAGAGGAACGATACCCACCTAGGATGGTGGTGATTGGCGCTGGAAATTTGGTCGGAGAAGGGAAGAGAAGCCGGCGGTCAAAACTGTCTTTTCTGAGCTGGTTTCGCGCGCAGAGGTGGCTGGAGGAGCGCTGAGCTGAGCTGGTCGGCGTCGGGGGAGGCTCGCCGGAGCCTTAGGTCGTCTAAAAAGTGACCGGACGTGGCTGGGGCAAGTGCGTGCAGGGGTGGGTTGCGGGCTGTGTGTTGTGTGTTGTGGCCTTCGTCGAAGTGGTGGCCGGCTGGCGAAGGGGGCTGGTCTGGGGGGTTTGGCGTCGACTCGCCGGTGGTCTTAGGTCATCAGGAAGATGGCCGGAGCTGGCCACGCCGTTGAGAGAAGGAAGGGGAGTGGGCTTGGGAAAGTGAGGGAGTAGTGAGAGAGTGCGGGAGTGAGAAATAAAAGGAGAGAGAGAGAAGCTTGTAGAGAATTCTAGAGAGAGAGAGAGAAATCAGAAAATTTTCTAATTTTGGGTACTTAAAACCCACTTTTATAAATTTACAAAATTGCCCCTCACTTCACATGTTCGTATCTTTCAAACCGTAACTCAAAACTACGCGTGCTACGTGTCTATGAAATCGTGGGCTCGAAACCTATCTAACGGATCCAAAGTCAAAATCGAATGCCAACTAGTTTTAAAAGTCAACTTTTGGGTCAAGCCCAAATTATAATAAATAAATAAATCAAAATCTTTAAAATAAAATTCAATATCTTTAAAAAAAATCTCTTTAAAAACACAGTTAAATAAAAATTTAAATTTCTTGTGAAAATTTGGGTCGGGTCGTTACAACCTTCCCCCCTTAAAAAATTTTGTCCTCGAAATTTAGTAAAAATCTTTAACTTAAGTGAACTGTAATTGCAAACTTCTTATCCCCCATCAAATCTAACCTCCTTTCAACAACCATAAGTTGAATGTGCATGAATTTTGGCATTTCCTTCCGTTTGAAAAAACCAAAAACATTTAAACTAAAAAGATCACTCCACAACGAACCTAAATAAATTAAGTACGCCTCAAAAATAAAAACTTGAAAATGTGGTGGAAACGCCAAACTCTAGATAAAGTTTCCAAGAATAAAATCATTACGAAGTAAATCAATTTAAAACCTTTACATCATTTGAAAGCAACTCTAACCCATAAATCGAGAAAGTTTACTCAAAACACGAATATGTGACAAACTAGAGTGTGTGTGTGTGTCCCAGAGTCTATCAAAATATTGCATTATGCTCAAGATGGATAACATACCCATGATGACATCTGGTGAAGCCAAAGCGTCTTGTTGCGTCATGGCGAAGACTCTAACCTGGGCTCTAGGGCGTCCTGGCTGGTTCTTATGCTTTCCTTCACCTCTACTGCCATGGCTGGATAGGGCACCACTAATAGACGTAGCACCCGCAGTCTCCACTGCTCTCTGCCCCTGGCTGGATAGGGCACCATTTCAGACCCTCCTCAAATCTCGAGCATCTATCTACCTCGTCTGCCACAAGTGCTGGACAAAACCTGGAAAGCTCAGTGAATTTTCTCTCATACTCTGCTACTGACATAGATCCCTGTCTAAGCCTCAGGAATTCGGTCCTCTTCTTATCACAATAAACACGCAGATAATACTTCTCGTAAAAGACTCTCCTAAATCTGTCCCAAGTGATCTCCGCCGCGGTGAATCCTAAACGCTCGGAATCCCACCAGTGATAAGCGTCACCCACTAGCAGGAAAGTAGCCAAGACTAACTTCCTGTCATCGGGGCATCCCATAACCTCAAAAATCCTCTCGAGTTGTATCATCCACTCGTTAGCCACATAGGGATCCGAAGTACCCGAAAAATTTGAGGCCCCGAGCTTACGGGCACGCTCAATGCTGTACTCTCCCTCAGGAAACGCCCTAGTACGAACAACATTAGTCACTGACTCAGCTAGCCTATCAATAGACTGCTCGAAACCTTGTGTCGTCTCATCGACACCTTCTGCTACCCTATGGTGGGTCCCTGGTGGTCAGCCACGTCATCGA
Source organism: Dryas drummondii (assembly GCA_003254865.1). Taxonomy (NCBI): domain Eukaryota; kingdom Viridiplantae; phylum Streptophyta; class Magnoliopsida; order Rosales; family Rosaceae; genus Dryas; species Dryas drummondii. Next base: position 102,882 of record QANW01008856.1, on the reverse strand, counting down.
GGAGGCGTAATACCTATAAGAAAACCAAACTTTTATCAATAATAGGGATGCACATTCAGTGCAAAATTAGGAATCTAAAACCTACTGCTCTGATACCAAGTTGATAGGATCGCCCCCGAATTCCACCCTGAAACCCGGAGAGGTTCTGCGGGAATCCAAAATCAAGGAAAATCCTACCGAAAATTCGGCAGAACCTCCCCTGAAAATGGACTAACCCAGAAATTTCAAAACCTGTTAAAAACACTTCTAAGACAGCAACCACCTCTACCACAACCAAAAAGGGTCTCAGACCCAACAATTCCACAGAAATCCAACTTAAAATTTGTAAAGTAATCATCAGAGCTTCTATTCTATTACAAGGAATTTCTACACCGAAAAAAAAATAAAATGACGCCTACTGGTCCGAGAAGGAATAGGGATGTAACCGCCTCGACGTGATTGGCTCGACCTCCACCAAGCTACTACCTGGGGGACAATTTAAAATAAAACAAGATAAACCGTGAGACAAACTCAGTGAGTGTACAGTTTAATAAAAACGAAAACAAACATAAAATTCAATATCTTTAAAAAAAAAATCTCTTTAAAAACACAGTTAAATAAAATTTAAATTTCTAGTGAAAATTTGGGTCGGGTCGTTACAGAAAACCATAAAACCTTTTCAGTATAAAATATAGTGGAAATCATTTTATGTTGGATCCTTAAATCATCAATATAAGTTCTTCAAACCTTTCCTTTGAAATTATTTCGAACATTTATGACTGGACTGTACAACAATATGGTAAACATGCATAAAAACCTATTAATAACAGCAAATCATTTGGTCGATACACATTAGGTACAACTATGATGTCAGCTGCAAAAGACAGCTACCATAGCAAGAGTGCTATGGTATATTAAGAAGGGAACTCGCAATAAAGAAACCGTATCAACTGCCACCAAATCAGTTATGAGCCTTGACTTTACACAAGTACACGTCACACGTCACACGTCACACGTAATAACTTGGCTAAGCACCCCATAACGTAAGTGATCAATTCTTCTAGAAGTTTGAGGGATTTGAACCCAAGGTCACCGACAATGCTTTCCTTACTCTCAGACCAAACACAATAAGCATAATAGCATGTTATAACAGTTTAAAAATTACACACACACAAAATCCATAGTAAGGAATGTAGTATGAATCCCTCTACTTGGAATCCAATGCTCTTCACGTATTCTTTTACATAGCCTATGCATTCTCATCCGTCTCGAATCAATCGCCTTCTTGTCACGTCACAAAGAAATCTTTCGGTAACTAGTGTTCCTAGTGTCCGACAATACGACAATTTAGTCAAAAGTTAAGTTCAACACAATGTCGTTATAATCCATCCTTTTAGGTCACACGTCCCTAAAGATTCTAGTCCTAAGTGGACTAAACTCTACTCTTTAGATTTTCTAAGTTTCAAGTTAATTTTAAAGTCAAACCACTTGACTGATTGCCTTCGCTTAAAGCAATTCTACAAATTAATTTATGTTAAAATAAATCAAACATAAGTATTATCTAAATATTTAATTAATTAGTATTTTTTTCAAAATATTCCACTAATTAATCATACTTGAATAATAGCTTAAATCTAATTTAATCTCTGCAAGTTAATAACCTTTAATTAAATCTCCAAATTAAGGTTACAACTAATCATGCTTAATTAACCGAATAAATTAAGCAATTAAATCTCCAAAATAAACCTTGACATGCTTAATTAATAAATAAATCATACTTAATTAATCTAAGCATGCAACTTAATATTAAAGTCTAAGAAAAATAAATAAAGCAGAAAAATAATAAAAGACTTACTCGGTTGTAGACCTCTAAAACTATACTCCACTCCTAAGGGCTTCTCCTCCTTGACAAGCTTTCCAAAAGAAAACTTTTAACCTATAAGAATTTTCTTTCCTTTTCATGTGTCTCTTCTTAGAAAGACTCCAAAAGAACCAAGAAGTGAGTATCTCAAACTTTACTTGATGGTGCAAGTGACAATGAGGTACAAGGATCTCTATTTATAGGCATAAGGTGGTGGGAAGTTTCACTAATTCTCCAATATGGGATAGGATGCACAAAAGTGTGAAAAACACACAAAAAATCCAAATTGGGTTGACACAAACCGGTGGACTATCTGTTTTGTCTCACAAAACGAATCCGAGTCACCCATCTTAGAAACACGCAGGGCAGTGGGGAAGGCTTTAATATAATTAAACACACTTCAAACTAGTTTATTTTAAAAAGCCAACATGTTAGGGTGACGAGATCACAAAAGACCTTAAACAAAATTTTACAAAAGACCTCAACCAACACACTACAGATGTTTGAAATACATTTCAACTTTAATGGAAATAAAATGACAACAATAGAAAAGAAAGCAAGGCTCCAATAGTAGTAGCAAAAGAACATGATGAAGGACCTAGAGACCTTGCGGAAGTCAACCAAGATGTAAGAGTGCCACGCCCAAACTGATGAATCAAGATCGTCAAACCTAGGAACAGCTGCAAGAAAGCAAGTAGGGGTTAAGCATCATATACGTTCATTGATATGCTCATAAATTCACATCCTTTTATATTCCTCTTACTTAGTTTTTATGAGTTCATTTGATTCAAAGCTTTAAATTTCATTTAGTTTTGTGTTTTTGGCTTCCGAGCAATAAAATGAGAAATTTCACTATTTATTCTCCTTAATAGATTTTGACATGAATCTAATTGGAGATAAAAGCTAATACCTTGAAGTTATTCTAGGTTAAATTTCGTGACATTTGAAGACTTCTAAGGTGTTCATTTTGAATTTCAAGGTCAGCCCAAAACTGCACCCGAGGATAACTGATTCAGCTGCATTGTGTAGGGCATAACTTTTTGGTCCGAGCTTGGATTAAGGCATATAATATATGGATGGATAGAAGACATGCAAGACCTCCTATTGATATATAAAGTGTAAATTTATGGGTTGGTTAAGGCCTTCAAATTACTCTCCAAAGACAGCTCAGAAATCCTGTCAGCAAAAAGACAAAGTGGTCCCAAGACATCTTTCCATTTTGAATAATTGTCTATCACATGCTCTTTTTCCTTTCCCTTTGTTGGCCCATTCTAAACAAAATTCAAAAACCACAATGTGAAGGCTTTAAATAAGGCAAAGAGAACATCTACCTATCTCAACATCTATCAAGGATCATCCATTGAGGGATAAGATGAAATGTTCTTATTTTTGAATTAACCAAACATTATCCCTTCATTTCCTTTTAATCCTAGCCGCATATTCTAGACATAACAACTCACCCAAACCATAAAAAACTCTCTCAATATCGAGCTCCCCTCTCCATCCTCTCTAATTTGACTCATTTCAGCCATCATTCATTCCATCATCTCATCTCAAAAACACACATCTCATCTTACATCTTCTAAAACCCTAGCCTTTTCTCATCTTTCTTCATCATTTATTTTCTCCATCTTCCCTTCATCAAATTTTCCTCTCCAAAAAGCCAAACATCACCTCAACACCCATCTATCATATTCACCACCATTATTGTAAGAGGAGCTTGAAGGCACTTGGGATAAGAGGCTATTTTGGGCATCCTTGGAGGAGTGACAGCCCTTGGGAGCTTGGCTTCAACATCTAGAGTTTTCTCTTTTCCCTCTTGTTTCCATTTATGTTTCAATTTGTGATGTTTTTTGTAACTTTTGGATATATATTGCTTTTATGCTAGTTTAAAGATCATGACTTGTATGTGTGAATTTACCACTTGTGCATATGAGAAATGTTGCATGTAAAAATTGGAGATTAGTAACCTTTAGTTTCTAAAGCTTGTTGCATAAGAGCATGATAATTTAAAAACACCTTAGTTGGATTGTTTTAATTGTTTGGATTCCTTATCCTTAGAACTTTATACATCTACGATTTTCTATGACATTAATCTTAAATAGTTACCTATCACCTTGGTTGGGATAGTTGATAACATGAAAGAGTATGTATCCTAATTTACCTTGATTGGGGATTAGGAGAGAATCTAATCTATTTAATTTGGCATAATCACTAATTGCATTGTTTGTTGCATGTGAGGTTAGTGTGAACCCCCAATAACCCCAAATCCTTCATCATCATTGAATTTAATTTGTACTGAATTTGCTNTTGCATTGTTTGTTGCATGTGAGGTTAGTGTGAACCCCCAATAACCCCAAATCCTTCATCATCATTGAATTTAATTTGTACTTGAATTTGCTTGCATTTCCATTTGTTAGTTTCAAATTCTAGTGTTACTTATCATCAATCAACCAAACAACAACTCAACACTACACATTTGCACATACCATTATGTTTAGTCTTGGCTTTGCATAGTTCTAATAGGTTGTTTGTTAGTTTTATAACCCTAAAATAAATTTAACTTGTGGTTGAAATCTCAATCCAATCTCTTGGATACGACAACCCCCTACTTCTATTTTCATGGTAAACTTGACAATCTTGCACTTGAGGTAGGATAACAACATTCATAGCTTCCTTTCGGGGGACCCTGGCTAGGTTTGAAAATAGTATGTTAAAATAAACATATAGATATATGGCCAGAAAAAAAAAATTGGAAAAGATTCACCACAAAAACCAGCAACAATAATGATAGTTGAATTTCCACAATCTTTGAGTATGAACATGCAGTGTTTCGCAAACGTTTTGTGAGTACTCAATAATTGAAACTTACCTAATGATCAAACACATTAATGAACAACTATACTTACCAAGAAAAAGTTTGGTACCGTAGCGAGAGTAGCCATCTCCAATTAGTACCTCATAAGCTAGCCTCCCTATTGGACATTTGACTAGCTCGTTCGTACAAATCCCTTCCGGAAGTTTAGGGAATTGAACTCAAGATTATAAAAATACAACCCTTTACTCTCAGATCATCAATCAGTTAACATATGAAAATTCATACGATATGACAAGAAAAAACAATGCATTTTTGCACACAACACCCCAGGCGCCGACCACCACCACCCCCCGAGCCTACTCTCACTCTCTCTCTATCTATCTCTCTCTCTCTCTCTCTCTCTCTCTCTCTCTCTCTCTCTCTCTCTCTCTCTCTCTCTCTCTCTCTCCCCGTGTTCTCGATCTCTCTACCCTTTTCTCTGTGTGTAGCACCGGCAATCAACTCCGACCTCTCCTCGTAGTCGCCACTCTCAAGTGACCTCCCCTTAGGCCGGTCGACACCCCAGCCCTCTCCGACGCTAGCCAGCTCGTCGACTCTTCCTCGAGCCAGCTAATACTCTTCCGCCCGTAGAACTACTCAAGAAAGCCCACTTCGCCGTCGGTTTCCACCATTGATTTCGGCCAATTTCAAGCTCCAATAATCAAATCTCTTGGTGGGTTTTCTTCCCCTTAGCTTGAATTTCTTTTCCCCTATGAAATTGTTAGTTAATTTTTGAAATTTTAGAAGTTAAGTTTTAAGGTTTTGATGCCCATTTCAGGTTCTCTAGGGAATTTAATTTTTGGGTGGTGTTTTGAGGTATTTGGGACAATTTACACCCCTAGGAAATGTTATTTGATTATTAGAATTAGAAAATTTAAGACATTGGACAATTGGTGACCTTTAGGCTAGACATCCGCCACTTTGGGAAGCGACGGCGGTGGTTCCGACCACCCAGTCGTCAATTTCTTTGAATAATATGATTTTGAGACTCAAATTAAGTTGAGTATTGATTTTGGATAGGTGGATGCGACTTGAGCAACGAAAATATTCTTTTGGCTCGAGAATCAGACACCTTATGGGATCGTTTTAACCTTCGGACCACTCCCAAGTAGGGTAGGCCCCACACAGGGTTCCTTTTTAAATTTTTGGTTTAAAATGAGCTCATAGGAGTCGTGGTTTAGGGGTTGGACAGTTTAGGAATGGGTTGGGAGTGTATAGTTTTGAGAAAATGATTTATAACCATTACGTTGAGCGCGAGTTTAGCAGGATGTTAGGATTAACACACACACACAAATCTAATGTCCAGCTTGGGAGGTTGGAACCTAGGAGGTCAAGGCCTAGGAGGCTGGAGCCTAGGAGGCCGGAGCGTAGGGGGTCGGAGCCTAGGAGGTCAAGGGTTAGGAGCCCAAGAAGGTCGGTGCCTAGGAGCCTAGAAGGTCGGTGCCTAAGAGCCCAGGAGTTTAGGAAAACCTTAGCTTTTGGGCCTAGGAAGACCTTTGCTTAGGCCCAAACGACATGATACTAAGCTTTATATGATTTGTTGTTATGTCCAGATGATTGGTCATACGAACAACTTTGTTATAATAATGATTTGAGAATGATTTTATTTAAAAGAGATTTATGAAAGAGTTGTAATTTTAGTTGTTATGTGGATAAGTATTTTATGAATTGTGGTTTGTTGAGAATGGAAAAAGGTTTCAAACCGCCACATAAGTACCCTTCTGACAGTGAGACAGATTGGTCTTTTGGACTCATCTTAGCACACATATAGGCTTTGGGTTGTGTGTCAGAATGTCTCGCTCTTTGAGGGCAGCTCTGCATACATGTATGAACAGATGAGCATGCCCGTGTATTTGCACGGGAAGTGGCTAAATTATGAGCCTGCTTGTGCTTCGAGATTTGTCTGCACGGGATGTGGCAAGATTATTTGACTGCAGTTTTTTTCCCGAGTACAAGAATGGCATGTGTTTTCAGTCTATTGAAGGTTTTGAGATATCAGTTTACAAAGATGATTTTAGTTGATATAAATATTCAGTTCATATTTGATATTTTTCGGCTCGAACATTGTTTTTTATTTTTCAGTTATTCGAGTATTATTCGAGAATTTTGTTATTTTTCAGTTTCAGATTTTATTACTTATTCTTATTTTCAGAGGATGATTATCAGTTTGTGATTTATGTTAAGACATGATATTTTCTTCAGAGTTTGGATTTCTGGTTGAGTTATTTATTTACATACTGCATATGAAGATTTATTTATTCATGTTTCATTGCATCCTTTCAAGATCTTTTTATATTTTCAGATTTATGAGTTTCCTCATAAATCATCAAGATTCATAGTTTTGAGGTGATTCCAAAGAAGGTTTGTGAAATGGTTTTGAAAGAAAAAGAGCTCAAGGAGAATGAGCGGTTTTAGAAAAGGATTTTTAAAGGAAAGTGTTTTAAAGTTTATTTTTGTCCACTCATTGAGATTATTCTCACATTTTGGTTTTAACGTTTTTCCTACAAGTGTTAGAGATTGTTGAGGTCGGATCGCTCCACATCAAGGCATTCGAGTTTCCCCATTCCCAACTTATGGGTATTTTGGGATCAAGGTTTCCCTTAAAAAAATAAAAGAAGAAGACTACTATATGCTAGAAACCAACCAAAACACTGAAACTGCAAATGAGTATGGAAAAGAAAGAGAAATAGGTGGACGACGTGGGGAGGAGCAGCTTCCAGAAGGCACCATCCACCTCTCAACTGCTCTTCATGTGGTTTCACTTTCCAAACATTGGCACCAATCAATTTATACTAGCGTCGTGCATAGATACCTCAAATTCTCGCAAATCAGGTTATCTCCACTCTCCTTTTCTTTTTCTTCATTTTCAATCACTTAAAGAAATGGAAGTCTTGGAAAGTTGGAAATTAAATGTGTTAGAAAGAGACACAAAGAAGAAATAAAAAAATTTCTGGGTGTGCCATTTTTTTTTTCTTTCCAATTAGGGGAGTTCAATATGTTAGATTGGGTAGTGATTTCTCTGTTCAATTCAAACTATATTTAAGGTTTTTAGTTGGGTTGCATGACATTTTAATAATTTTCTCCATTCAAGAAGTGGGTTTTTGGTGTTCAATTTGATTTTCTATTTTTTGCATATTTAATTTGGTTTATAGAGATATTAGGTTGAACCCGTTGAGCGTCAAAAGATTTGAGATTTTTGTCGATCTGTGTTTACAGTGAGCTGACTTTGGCAATGTGTGTTAGTTTGAATGGGTTAAATTGTTTGATTACTATGTATTTCATTGTTCTGCTTTGTTACTATTCTCATTGTTAATGTTTTCGAGGATTTGTTTGGGAATTTTGCATTTAAGTCATTTGGCCTATACTATGATCTATGTGGACGTTGAGGTTATCTTTTGAAAACATGGCTTTCTTTTTTGTAATTTACCCATTCAAAATTTTAGTATGTGCAAGTTATTTTGTTGGTAAGGTAATGTGTAATGCTACTCAATGTATATGTTAGTAGAAATTTCTTAAGCTTTAAAACTTTCAAAAAATAAGCAGAACGGCGGAGCATGAATTACTTAGACAACCCCACAGTATGAATATTGTGGCTCTATAGTATCCTGATTACAAATGCTTCTCACAAATGTTCATGAAGGAGAAGTTATCTTTCTTACTGTAATTGCTGTTTAATTAATTAACTTTGTTAGTTTCTAGGATTTTGAATTGGTTTTTTTCTTGTCAAAATCATTGTATTTATTTTTAATTATTCACTCACAAGCTCTAGGCTAGAATTAAGGGTAAGATCACTTGTGTTGAAGAAATCAAGAATGAAGTTGTAATGCAAAAAGATCTAAGGTATACTGCACTTCATGCATTTACGAAAAACAGTTTTATGTCTATTTGACTAGTCATTCACTAATCATAAGAACAATGTTCTTCACGTACAGTTTTAACACTTAAATGATTGTGTCACTTCAGTGGGCCATTTCGGGATTTGTTTCTTAAAGTCTATTCCATTTAAAGCTCATTTCCTGTTTTTCTAAACATGCATGTGCAAAGCATATGAATTGGTTCATTCACTGAATCAATCTGATCAGGTCTTGCTTCTCATCATTTTAACGCCTCTCACTCACACACCTCAGCACTATTCATCTTCTTCCTTATTTCTGAATTTTGCAAAATAAAGAAATAACTGATTTTATAGCTCCACATTCTTATCCTCAGTTGTACTAGGATATCTCTAGGACAAAAAAAATATGCCCTTTATATGTCTCTTGCGGACAACAATTGATTGCCTTCATGTGGCACGGGCAGACATGGTGAGTACGTGTGTGTGTTGTACGGGGTATATGAGTGTAATGGTCTAGCTTTTTCTGAGTGGGTTGATGAGCATATTTTCTATGAGTATTCTTGCAGCGTTCTAGCTTGAGCTTTTTGGGTATGTGCTCATCCTTTCAAGTAAGAAAATGCTTTTAATTTTCAAACACTAAATGATTTTCTTTACTTATTTTTCACTCTCTAAAATCTGAATGGGTTTGAGTGTTGTTCTAAATCTTTTAACATATTCATAAACACTATCATTTAGATTTTAGATTAAGGATTCTCCATTAGCCTTTTTATGTGTTTTGCTTGAGAAGGCTGATTTTTAAAGAATCTAAATTTGCATATCATGTTCATACATTGAAGAATCTGCTGTGCTTGGTATGAATCGGTGCCATGGGTTGATGAGCTTGGAGTTTGAGCTGCCTTCTTCATGAATGACTGATTGCCTTGCTTTTGGAACTTGCATAAAGGGGTAAGAAGCTACCGCTTAGTGTAGGACTTAGTGATTGAGCTTGTGTGCTGTATGCTCCTTCTGTATTAAACCTCCTATATAGTGGATTGCCCGGTCAGCTGAAAAAGACCTCTAGTTTTTACCATTTGTGATTTTTCTGGGTGAACATCTTGTATGCCTCCGTGTCCATTTTGTGTTGTTATGTTTACTGACTCACTCATCTTTTAAACACAAATCTGTATTGAATGTATATGCTTGATATTGCTATATGTCATATAGAACTGTTTAGCTAATAACACACTACTGTAGTTGTGGATAACATTGGGATGCCTACTGTGATGGGTCATCTGAGTGTATAGGTTGTCACTTGATCCTTTAGTGTGTTTGATTTGTGCTGTTTACAAAAGTTATATTTTGATTTACAAGTGTCAATTTGTGTCTTCAGATTTTTGTCACTGTGTCATCAGAGTTGTGTATGTTTGATTAGTCCCTGAGTCATTACAAAAACAAAAATTGGAGTCCGATTACTGACTGTGGTTTTAATCAAGTTAATTAAGTTGATAAATCACCTAATACAAACTTTCAAACTTAAACCTGTTGCTGTTTTAATTTCTTCGTGTCATCATTTATGCTAAAAAGAGGTATAGTACGTTGATAGCTTATGTAACGACCTGACCCCAAGTGTCTTTTTGAAATTTAAGTTAAGTTATTTATCAGATTTTATTTAATTTCATTAAGGGGATTTTTTAGGATTTTTAAGAAAAGGGTTCGGTTGACTTAAGTTTGACTTTTTAAATTATCAGGCTTTTGGTTTTGATTTTGGTTTCGTTGGATAAGTGTTGAGCCCACGAGCTCGTAGACGCGAACTGTGCATCAATTGGAGTTTTGGTTTAAGCATTATGGATGAATGAAGTAGAAGGTATTTTAGACTTTTGACTTAAGAAATTTTAAACACTAAAAAAAATCAAAAAATTTCCTCTCTCTAGAAATTTCCACATATTTCTATTTCTCTATAACACACTCTCTCTCTAACTCTCTCACTCCTTGCACACCATCTCTTTTCCTTCTCTCCCATCTCTCTCTCTCTCTCTCTCTCTCTCTCTCTCTCTCTCTCTCTCTCTCTCTCTCTCTCTCTCTCCCTCTCTCTCTCCCTCTCTCTCCCTCACAATCCCTCTTTTGCTCGCAACCACTAGTCACCATTGCCACCTTCTCCGACCACTTTTTGATCGACCTAGACCTCCGGAAAGTTCCCCCGATGCCAGCCCTCTCCCCCAGCCTTTCCTCCAGCCAGCCCAGCTCCCCCTACGCACCTCTGACCACAGGCCATTCCTCCAACGCACCTCTGACCACTGGCTATTCCTCCAAATTTTCGGCCAGTTTCACCTCCAATCTCCAAGGTTTTCGGTGGGTTTCCTTTCCCTCATTATAGGCTTCCATGTTTTTATGGCTTGGTTATTTAATTTGAGCAATTAGGGAAATTTGAGTTGGGGGTTTAGGGCCATTTCGGGATTTCCTTGGGTTTTCTGATTGGGTGGCTATTATGGTGGTGTTTTGGACAAATTTTGTCTCTAGGAGACCCAATGGATGTGTAGGATTGAGAAGTTGAGTGGGTTTTGATGAAATTGTTTTATTTTGGCTAATTTAGGTCTTGAAACAGCCGCTTTGGGCGGCACCCTCAGTGATTTAGAACCCCACTAACTTTTCACAAATGTAGGATTATTTTAGGGAAATTGTTGAGTGGGTTATCGATCTTGGTTATGTTGAATGTGGTTAGGTTGAGCCAGGAAGCTTTCAGGGTATTTGTGTAGGCGTTATGGGTTTAACTTGTGCATGTTGAAAATCGTCGTGTTGGAACAAGAGTCGGGTGGGACATTAGGCTTCACACACACTTTAAGGCCCCATTTGTTTCATTGTGTTAGCCTGGATAGGGTTAAATAAGCCCATACTATCATGTTTAAATGGGACTAGGCTTAGCTTAAATGGGACTCCAATATCCGGCCCAACTTAAAATCACCTTCTTAGGCATTGCAAGGCAACACGGTCTCAGACTCTTCGCTGAATAACACCCGTGTTCACCTGTGTTCTCTCTCGCAAAATAGCACCCTTCGCACACCTCAACGCTCGACGTTGTTCATCTTCACTCAATTGGTGATCTGTCTCTCTACTCTCTTCCTATCTCATTATCTCTAGCTCTACTATGTCCTCTGTTGATTATTTATTAGGTTTCTTTTTTTTGTTTTGATAACTAGATCTGAGGGTTTTTTTTTTTTTAATCTATGGCCTTAATTTAATTAGGTTTTTATTTTGATAACTGATATGTGTTCATTAAAGTAATTATCTGCAATTTTTTGCTTTTTTTTTAGCATTTGTATTTTGTAATTTCTTGGGAGTTTTTTTTTGTTATGTATTTGCAATTTTTTTGGGGTAATTATCATCCAGTTTTGTTATTTCTCTTGATCTGCTTAATTTCTTTGTCTGTCTTGGTCTTGGTTAATTATTCCTGTGAGATTTCTTAATTAAATTCATGTATGTTTTATTTGTTTTCCTTTTTTCTCATACTCTAAGCTGCACGTTTTAGAACTTGAGTCAGTATTGGGGTTTTGTTTAGTTGTGGCTAACTTTTTCCAATTTGGTATTGTGTACTTTTTGTATGATGAGATTCATTTAAAAATTCTGCACAATGTCCAAACTTCCTGCAAACACCAACTCACGTAATTATAACTTGGAATCAGCTTTGACTTGGTATATATTGCAATATATAGTCTGCTTATAGTAAGGAGCAAAAATAAGGAGAGATAATCCATGGAAATATTGTTTGTCAATAGAAATCCATCACTATATACTTTTCATATCTTGGGTAATATTCTCATGTAATATAAGGTGGTGCCTTAACATTATTGTAATATATATTGTCTTACCTTACTATGACATGGCATGAAAAAACACACACACAAATATACATGTATGTACAAAATTGAGTCTTAGTAATAAAGACTAATTAAGAATCAATTGACTAACAAATTAAGAATTTGAATAAGAAACTTATTACGGCTTCTTGTATAATGTCCATAGGCATTGTTATTATTAGGAAAAAAATAAATTAACAACAAGGAGAAAAAAGAAGTTTTTCATGTACTGATTATGTCTGACTTGTGAAACATATGGTCATAGTCATATATCCATATATATTATCTGAATATATATATCCATATATATATATTATCTCATAGTCATATTTTGATATGGATTGAATTATATTTGGTCATAATGTGCTCTGCCTTGTAATTGTATAGATATGGATAGAAGAAAGATTTTGTTGATCTTATTATTAGAGCTATGGTATTTAGAAACGATGTGTGCTTGTGCAATACTTGTGATGATGATGTTAAAAAAGAGACAGAGACGTATGGAAAGATGTGCCTTAAATAACCAGTCCTTAGTTCGACATGAGACTCGTTTGTGTTATCTAGATAACATAATAGGCAATAGTGACATAGAGTGTGTCAATCAACTGAGAATGGATAGAAAGACTTTCTGTATATTGTGTGAACTACTTCATAGTGATGGAAGGGTAAAGAATGATGGTGTGGTGTTTGTGGAAGAGCAAGTGTGTATGTTCTTACATGTACTTGCACATCATGTTAAGAATCACACGATTAGTAGTAGATTTTTTTGATTAGGAGAGACTATTAGTAGGTACTTCAATTCTGTGTTGCAAGGAGTTTTGCGACTACAAGGTAGTCTCTTGAAAGTATCGGATCCTGTGTGTGATAACTCCACAAATCATAGATGAAAATGGTTTAAGGTATGTTCATACAATAATCTCCCCACACTGTAATTAGTGTTTGACTTGTTTTTCTACAACTTACATTAAAGTTTACTACTTTTTTATTTTAGAATTGATTGGGAGCATTAGACGGAACTTATATTAAAGTCCGTGTAGCTGAAATTGACAAACCAAGATATCAAACAAGAAAGGGTGAAATTGCCATAAATGTGTTAGCTGTTTGTTCACGAGACATGCAATTTATATTTGTGTTACCGGGTTAGGAGGGATCCGCATCCGATTCTAGAGTACTTCGTGATGCAATAACACGGCCTAATGGGTTACGGGTTCCCACTGGTAAGGCTATTAGTTAGCCTTAAATTTATAAGACATTTGTGATTTTTCAATATACATTATACACATACTAATAGGAATTATCATTGTGGTTGTTAGGCCATTTTTACCTTATAGATGGTGGTTACACAAATGATGAAGGATTTCTTGCACCATATAGAGGAACAAGGTATCATTTATCCGAATGAAGAGAAGGAAACACACCTATAAATAAGGAAGAGTTTTTTAATATGAAACATTCATCTACAAGGAATGTAATAGAACGTTGTTTTGGTTTGATAAAAGCTAGGTGGGTCATACTAAGGAGTCCTTTCTTTTATCCAATAAAGACACAATGTCGTATAATTATGGCTTGTTGTCTTCTACATAATTTGATTAGGAGGGAGATGTCTATAGATCCAATGGAAGATGAAATAAATGAAGTTGAAGATGCAGAAAATATGGTAGAAGGTGATATGCTTGGTACCATTGGTGCATCTGATCAATGGATCGCATGGAAGAATGACTTGGCCCTACAAATGTACAGTGAATGGAGGGGAAATAGGCATCATTAGCCAAACTTTACTATGTATTTGCTAATATTATTTGAGTGTAAGCTAATAAGATGTGATGTGAGTTTAACCTTAACTATGTATTTGGTTATGTTATTTGCATAACCACACTTAACTATTTATTTTCTTATGTGATTTCTTATTAGCATATGTTATATGTTTTTGCTTTGCAATATTGGATGTTTAGAAATGAAAGAATATGGTGGTAGCAAGAAAAAATCTAGGCGGACTTAGTCAAAATTTGAAGAGGATGCATTGCTGAAAGTCATTGATCATTTTGTTGCTCGAGGCCATTGTTGTGATACAGGCAGTTTCAAATCTAGTACGATGATGCAAATTGAGAAAGTTGTGAATGAATTATGTCCTGGTTCTAATCTAAAAGCATATCCACACATTGAGTCAAAAACAAAAAAATGGAAAAAGGATTACAACTTAATCTATGACATGTGTAACGCAAGTGGATTTGCATGGAATGATGTCAAAAAGTGCATTGAGGTTGATAGTGCATGGGAAACTTATGTGCAGGTGCATGAATAGAAATGAGTTTTATATTAATTATCATTGTTACATCTTTGAATTAAACTAATGAATTTTCTTATTTGTAAAAACACAAAGATGCAGAAGGTTGGAGAAACAAACCTTTTCTACTTTTTGACAGGTTTGCTAATATATATGGAAATGACCGTGCTACTGTAAAATAATCGGAAGCCCCTGTTGAGATGATGGAGGAACAAAGCAATAATAGGGTTAATGAAAGTGACAATGGAGCTGAGAATGATGCATCTCTTATGTCAATGAACCAACAAAGCACTCAATCTGAAAGTAGCCAGAGGAAGAGGAAAAGAGCAACTGGAAACTCAAGTGATGGAGCGGATACCATTGTTCTTGCGTTGGAAAAACTATTTGCAGAATCCGAAAAAAGAATGCAAGCTATAACTGATGCAATAGTCCGAGGTAATGAAGATCGCAATGACATTGCTCAAGAACTAAAAAGAATGGGGCTTTCTGGTTTAGAGCAGATTGATGTCATGCGCATCATTTTGGAAAAGCCTCAAACTATATCATTGTTCAAGTCATTGGACGATGAGGTCAAAGAAGTGTTTGTTCGTAGGTTGCTAAGTGGCAATGTTTAAGGATGACATGAAGTTATGTGATGTCTTGATTGTGGGTGATTATAATGGTTGTTTTTGTGAATTATATTCGGTCAAGACATCTTGTTTTGGTTTCTTATGTAGGACATGAACTTTGAAATGGATTATGAACTTATGCATGGACTTATATATGTATTAACTTAATTAGGACTTGAACTTTAATGTTTGAAATTATGTATTGAACTATATATGAATGAATCTAATATTATAAATATTTTGTTTGTGGATATGTATTAATGTGTTATAGATTATGCATTGATCTATAGGTTGTGAAATTTGGAAAATGTCTAAAAAAACAAAGGGAATGCTATCCAATTTTTGCAAAGTTTATTTAAGACAAAAAAAGAAGAAAAATTATGTATTTGTTGTAAAAGTATGTAGAAAAATAGAATTTGTGGAAAAGAGAGGCAGAGAGAATATGATCTGTCTATTTCATTCATCTTATAAATATCCTTATATAGAGTTAGGGTTTATTAGGGTTTTGAATATTTACTAGTATGCCCACTAATTACAGGAATAGCCATACATAATAATATATTTACAACACTCCCCCTTGGATATTCCATGTCATTAGTGTTGTCTTTGTTATTCGCTTCTAAGTTGCCTCGTTAAAACCTTGTCAGGTAATAAAAACCCTGTGGGAATAAAAACAACCCTGGTCGAAGGAAAAAGAGTGCAACGCGCGTGAGTGTGGAATAGTCTCATCAGAACCTCGAAAGTAGGTGAATTCATATCTTCTGGATCATAAGCAGATAGTATGTCTATGGGAGTGGGGTGCATTAGAGTTGCTACACCAAAACCTTGCTCAGTAAACCCAATAGGAAAAACCTGTTGTCGAAGGGAAAAGATGAGCAAATGCATATATATCATATCAACACATCTTTAGGATGTAGTATGAGTAGGGTGACCATGCCAAGATGTGCCTCATTAAAACCTTTCCTGGTAACAAAATCCAGTGGGACAAAATAACCCTGGGTGAAGGACAAAAGAGTACACGATGGTCAAGCGAGTATGCTTCGAGATACTCCCCCTGATGTCGACTCCCCCTGAAGATTACATACCAGGTAAATCAGCCAATCTACGCAAACCAATACCTCGAACATGCATCAAGAACGTGGACTTTGGCAGTGACTTGGTGAAGAGGTCTGTATGGTTGTCTTGAGATCGGATTTGCTTGACTTCAATCATCTGATGCTCTTGTTGCTGTTGATTTAAGAAGAACTTTGGTGCAATATGCTTGGTGTTGTCTCATTTGATGAAACTCGTCTTCATCTGCTGGATGCAAGGCATTGTCCTCATAGATAATCGTTGGTTTATCAGTGGTGGAATTTAGCCAACACATACTTTGAACATGTTTGGAAACTGCTTTTAGCCATATACATTCACGAACTGCTTCGTGAAGGGCTAGAATCTCAGCATGATTCGAAGAGGTAGCAACAAGGGTCTGTTTCGTAGACCTCCAAGATATTGTTGTATTCCCAATGGTAAAGACATAACCAATTTGGGAACGTGCCTTGTGCAGGTCTGATAGATACCCTATGTCAGCATATCCAATAAGGCGGGCATCATTCCGAGGATCGAGGGGTTCGATCCATTCCTTGATGCGTAGCTAGGGATAGAATAAGCCCATATCCGTTGTACCTCTAGGGTAGAGAAAAATGTCTTTTATGTCATTCCAGTGGCAGCGTGTTGGCGTAGAGCTATATCTAGCTAACAAGTTCACAGCGAATGAGATGTCCGATCTAGTACATTGAGCTAAGTACAATAATGTGCCTATTGCACTTAGATGCGGGACGAAACGAATCTTTCTTAGGATCTAGATTACGGACGTGCTAGAAGGCTTTGCTTTATCCTCATTAAAGGGCCTTAACATCTTCTGGATGTAATTTGATTGATGGACTAGAATTTCATTTGTACGGTGCTCGAGGTCCAGGCCGAGACAGAAATTCGTTCTCCCAAGATCTTTCAGGTGTTTAGCTGTTTCGTTGATCTCTTCAAGAGTACCAATTAGATTCATGTCATCGATATAAACAGCTATAATAGCAAAACCAGAACTTGTTCTCTTAATAGACACTCAAGGGCATAGATCATTATTCACATATCTCATCCCGATCAAATACCCCATTAGACGGTTATACCACATCCGTCAGAATTGTTTCAATCCATAAAGTGAACGCCTCAAACCAATGGAGAGCGTGTTCCGTGGTTTGGAACTATTTGCCTTGAGCATCTTAAGTCCTTCGGGAACTTTCATATATATATATATATCTCTCTCTCTCTCTGTGTATCAAGATCCCCATAGAGAGAAGCAGTGACCACATTCATAAGCTGCATACTCAGTTTTTGGGAAACTACCAAACTGATAAGGTAGCGGAACGTTATGATGTCCATTATGGGGGAATACTCTTTCTCGTAATCAATCCCAGGGCGTTGAGAAAATTCTTGCGCCACTAGACAAGCCTTGTATCTCACAATCTCATTTTTCTCATTACGCTTCCTTACAAATACCCATTTAAATTCTACAGGTTTAACATGGGGAAGGTGTAGGAACGACAGGCCCAAACACCTTTCTCTTTGTCAAGGAATCTAATTCGACCTGGATTGCTTCTTTCCATTTTGGCCAATCGTCTCGACGTTGACATTCATCAACGGAGCGAGGTTTGATGTCATCGCTAGTTATGATTTTGGTAGCTACCGCGAATACAAATATATCATCGATGATAATCTCATTTCGATTCAAAACAAAACAGATAAGACGTAAGAAAAATCTCAGTGAGTGAATGTAATGACCCGAACCAAATTCCACTAGAAATTTAAATTTTTATTGAACTATGGTTTTAAGAGGTTTTTAAAGGATGTTGAATTGTGAAGCCCCGTATTTTTTTCAAGGTTTATTTTGAAAAGTATTTTAAAGATTTTGAGATTGATTCTGTTTAATTTTTGTTTTAAATTGGGCTTGACCTGAAAGTTGACTTTTAAAATTAGTGGGTTTTTTGTTTTGACTTTGGGCTTGTGGGGAAGGTCTTGAGTCCACGATTTTATAGACACGTAGTACGCGTCGATCCGAGTTACGGTTTGAGAGATATAGGGGTTTGAAGCAAGGGGCAATTTAGTAAAATTGACAAATTGGGTTTTAAAAATCCAAAAATCAGATTTTTTTTAAAGGGGATTTCGCTCTCTCTCTCTCTCTCTCTCTCTCTCTCTCTCTCTCTCTCT
>QANW01008856.1:37334-82788 GCA_003254865.1 Dryas drummondii | reverse complement strand
TACTTTTTTTTTTTTTTTTTTTTCTCTCTCTCTCTCTCTCTCTCATCGTGTTTCTGTCTCTGACTCCCACTTCTCACCCTCACCCCATTACCACCGACGTGTGAGGGTGCGTCTTGCAATGGATGGAGGGGGACGAAAGCTCCCCGAGCTCGCTGTCCCTCCTTCTTCCTCCCTTTGGCCGCCGATCTCCCACCTGAACCACCACCGCGACGAATCGACGCGAGGCAAAGAAGACCTTTTCGCCGGTGATCTCGCTTTTCCGACCACGATGCGACTCCGAACCACCACAGATGGACTCCCCTCGACGTTCTAAGGCCTCCCCATGCCATCCTTTCACGCCGATGACCACCGTACACAGCGGTGCGAAGACAAAAAAGTCGCGCCTTCTCCGGCCAGTTTTTCGGGCTTTTCCGGCGATAATTGGTCGTCGACCCAAGTATAAAAGTTAATCCTCTCAACGTCTTATACGTACCTATGCAATTCATTTAGGTTGATTTTGAGTTTGGAAATCGTGCAGGTTGACCACCACAACCATCGCGGATCCCGCCGCGTTTGGCCGTGTCGATGACTTGAATTATTGGTTTTTAGCCTCTGTCTAGTCACCTGAAGCTTGTGGTGAGTTTTGTGGCGTTTTTGTGTTGTTTTAGGGCTGGGCAGCCACCGTGTGTGGTGGCGGCCGCTAGTTTCAGTCGTTCAACGGCCATTTGTGTTTTCTGTTTTGTATTTGATTTGGTTGTCTGGTCTTCACATGTACAAGGGCTCATAAAATCTTATTCCCAATGCCTTATGCTGCTGGATTTGATATCTAAGTAAAGGCGTCGTGAAGGGCATTTCGGTCATTTCACGTGGTTGCACTGTGAGTGAAATTAAATAGTTTAATTGTTTGGTTGCTTGTATGTTTTTGTTTGCTAGGATTTTGTTTGGCTAGGACTTAGTAAAGTCTAGGTTTGAATCCTTGAGGATGGAAATGATGATGATTATGTTTTGAGGTTATTATTTAAGATGTGAATGATTTGAGGTTGAGGTTAATACTTGACGAGTAGACAATTGATTGCCGGAATGATTTATTATTATTGGTAAAATTTTATGTGATTGAGGAATTATGGACTTATGATGATTATTTATTTATATGCTTTGGTATTATTGTGAATATATTGTGGATTGTAAACTGTGATAATTGAGGAAAAATATTTTGGGACCATGTGATTATTTATTGAGGATAGTTGTTACGTCATTTCACTCATACGAGCTCTAGTGAGCTTACCGGATTGTTTGTTTAAATGACCCGGTGTACCATGAATATGATGCAGTGTAGTTATTTATGTTTTGCAGGTTAAGCAGACTGAGAAAGCAGTGGGGAGAAGATGAGGCAGTGAGACTCAGAGAGATTTATTTAATTGTTTTTACACAATGATTTTGTTTAAATGTTTTTGGTAAAATTATATTTACTTATGTTGTTATGCATGACTTAAAAGAAAGAGAAAACAAGTTTAAAAGTTTAATGTTCAATATTTTTATGGACCGAGGTTCAGGGTTTTACAATATAAAAATACATCATTGCCCATTAAATTCATAAAACTCATAACTCAAATCAACCCATGCCAAAGATATAACTTAAACTATTGAAATTCATCACGTATGTTCATAAGAAAAATGTTCAGCTCCCAATCAATATTTCTAAACCAAAACTCAAGATAACCAACATAAATAAATAAAATCATAATTTAAGAAAAACACTTCCAAGATAAAAGTCTAATTCAACTTTTATTATTTCTCAAATAGTTTCAATTAACCAATATGAGTAAAACATGAATTTCATAAAAGTGTTCATAAAATAAAGTCCACTCAATGAAAATTTTAGTTTCGATCCCCCTTCGAATCGTCTCGGACTACGATTGTCTCGCCTATAAGAATAAACAATAAAATATACTATTAGTCTCATCTCAACGACATATAAAATGTGTGTGTGTGTGCGTGTGTGTACGAAACCTAACGTACCACCCAACCATGTTCTTCATAATGGTTAGCAATTGCTTTCTCTAAAACTATAACACTTTACTTAACTCCAAAAATTCCTCGTTCAACTTAATTTACACAAAATAATCCAACGAAAAAACCTTAGATTAATTGTGCAAAGCCTACCCCAATCCACAACTCGTCTAAAAGCTAATTCGGTATCGGAAAAGTACCCAAACATTTAATCCATCAATAATACCCAAATAAATCTTATGTGTGTTATGCCTCGATCAAGGTTCACTCGAGAGTCGTTTTCAATATAGAAAACATATCTAATATCAATCCAAATTGGGGTTTTGTAAACTCCGGGAAACTTCCACCTAAACACAATTAATAACCAACTCCAAAAGAATTTTAAATTCAAGTTATCAAAAGTTTTTTAAATTCAAGTTATCAAAAGAATTTTAAATTCAAGTGTTTATTGTATCTACAAAAGTTGAATCTGAAATTCTTAAGGGTATTTAGGTACTTATACCTGTTAAAGTTTGTTGAACTATGTAATATGGAACATTTGAAGTATGGTTACCAATTGAACCCTTCCTCTACTGAAGGGGATGTTAGTTTGCTATGTTAAAGCTAGAAAATGGCATATATATTGGATTGCTAAAGAGGAGGAGGTATTCAGTCCTTTTCTTTCGAAAGCATACAGATTATTTAGTCACATTCATTTCCTCTTTAAATTTGTTCTATATTCAATCCTTCAAATAAGGTACATGTATATGGTATATGTATATGTTCCTATCTTTGGCATGTTAGTTTTATTGGGTATTATTTGGCTGTTTTGAGCATTGATATTTAATAATTTTGACGGATTCTTTGTCGAATAATTGATTTGAATATTTTGTTATGAGATGGTGTACACGAATTTCAAAGATTTCATAATAGGCTTAGAGTAATCTGTATAATGAAAAATATGTATAATCAGTAATGGAATGCTACAACAGAGATAGACATATATTCTTATTACCGAAGCAAAATGGCCTCTGTAACAACATTATGAAAAAAGAGTAACTTTTCTATTGCAAATTGGCTCAATTGATAAGCCATCAATTATGAAAAGAGAGTAAAATTATGGAAGTGCTATCCCTTGAATTGCATCAGTTTGCTATTGATTACAATCACAAATCACAAATCATTGTCATTTATGGTTTTCATTCCTTTCTATGTTTGGGTTTTAGCTTGGAAGCGATTTAGGGGCGAGGATAAGCCTCCAGAAGCTTCGAGCTCAAGTAGAGACTACAATGTCGAGATGATCCCCAAGGTATCAAGAGTGATGCAATTATTTCTTACTATTGTTCAACGATTTATTTTTAAAATTTTTCTTATTTATTGGTCCCCCAAGCGTTATATACGACATGATGGACCATTTTTTGTTTTTGCTTAAGATTGTAATAGATTCAGGGGCTGTCATATTAAGCCTGCCAATGATGTGATTGAGTTACATTCGGTCACTCATGGGCTAGCAAAGTGAAAAAAAAAAAAAAAAAAAAAAAAAAAAAAAAAAAAAAAAAAAAAAGGGTTCTAGGAAAGCTTATATGGAGTAACAACCTTGAAGAGAGTAAGAGCACCTTTGACATCCATTCAGTCACTTATTTGCATCACAATGCTGAGATAGAACTACAACATATATCTCCATTATGTTGCATGTGCTAAGAACAATAGCTTCTTCTATATGATTTGAGCTACACATCTCCTCTATGGCTCGAGGGCATTCTACTTTTGGAATGGCTTAGAGTAATACATCTTTCTGTGCAGCAAATGGTATCTATTCTTACTTTTTTTTTTTTCTTTTAGTCACTCATTTTGCTAAACTTCTTCTCTATTTTTCTTTTTGAATAGTTTTTCTGTTTGTGATTGACAGTGTTAGTTCTCTCGCATTTGAAGGATTTGGAACCTTTGTTGGCACCATAATAAGTTGGACCTTCATATGAAGCTTTGGGGTATTTGAATGTGAAATATTAGTTCAAAGCTTATTTTACAACTTTTAAATTTCAGTCTTAATTGTATTTGAGAATCTTACTTTGAACCCACATTAAACACAAATTAATCTCTTGGTATATTGAATAAATTTGATGTTCATAACAATTGCAGACATGGTCGCCTCACACTAATGTCCATATATTTACAATTTTAGAAGAAGTTTATAGTCCTATTGCAAACTGTATACCATGAACGTGGCAAAACGAATGTAATAAAAAAAATAGAATGTCATGCTATGAAACTTTAACAAGATTGGTATATGAGGAAACGACATGACCATTATGTTACTAAAAAAATTCTTTCATTTAATGTGAGTGGTTACATAATTCATATTGTGCTGTCGACATATAGTGCATCATTGTTTAGGTGAGTCGTATGATTTAGTTTGTGGTGTGGAATTAATCAAAACCCTTGCAGTGATTGTGTTTTTCATAATTCCCTTCCAATTATTCATCACAAGACCTTTCAAAAAAAAAATTGATTAAAGTAACCATTGACAATGAAAGTTTGATCCATGCAACAAACTAATCTCAACGAATTAATTTACCATGTTGTTCACAAGTTTTTTAGTCAAGGTTGGCTAAAAGTGATTTTTGGTCCGTTTGGATGTGAGTGTGTGGGGCGTGCCACTATTGGGCCTCAAACTATGCCACAATAGAAATTGGGATAGTAATGTTGGGGTTTTGCGCCTAAATCTGAAATCCAATCTAATGATTGTGCGGCCAAGCTAGGAACCACTCTTGGCCTAGATTCTTTTCTAGTCTCGGAGACAAGACTTTAGTCGGAATCAGAATCGGAGTCGCGTCTCGGCCTCCTTAGAACAATATTGTTGAATTCGTGAATACAATGATGAAATTGGCTAAAAAGATAAAAGAAACTATGGATAATAAAATTATACTGAAACTCAACGCTATTATTGCCAATTAAATCAACTTCAATATTAAAAAGAACAATGAACAAAATAAACCTCTATGTATTGAGTAAATAACTTGAACAAAAATTAAAATGAAAACGATCCAATTGCATGAAACTAAAGTGCATACAATAAATCGATACCACAATCCTTGTGGAGGCAATGACAGAGCTACAAACCTAATGATCTTGAGACTAAAGTTATAAGAAACCTAAAAGCACCTCGAACGGTAGCAACTAAAAAGAAATTGAAAGCAAAAAAACTTTGAGAGGTTGTTGAGATTCGAGTATTTGGGTGTATTGGATGCTGAATGTCCTCATCTCTTCTCTCGAATGCCTCTATTTATAAGGGTGATAGGATACAACCCTAGATAATAGGTCATTTCCTGGCCCGAAATCATCTTCCTTCTCCTAGTAGAACTCAAACTTCTGGGATTTCATCTTAATTAGAGGCCAAGTTTTGTCATTGATGAGGATTGAAATTCTTTTCATAGTAGGAGTCATTGCCTGAATGTATTGAGTTCTTGTCCATCTAGGTGACTTGTCCACAAAACTTTCCGAATTCTTTTCAAAGTTGGACTCTAAAGGGATCTTCAATCAAATCTCATCATTAATGAGGATAGAAGTCCTTTCTAAAGTCAAACTCATTGCTTGATTCGGCTTCCTAGTGATTTTAGACTCATTTTTTGGAGCTTAAAAACTTATTTTTGGTCGTGGACCATATTGGCTAGTAGTCTTAAACAATTATTGGCTCTTAAACCACAATTTAAAGAGGAGTTGGTTAAAACACTCATTGGCCTCAAAGTAAGTTGGCCACCAAACAAGGGTATACGAGCTAAGAAAATTTCCTTGGCCATTACTCGGAAATGGCCAACAATGAAGAAATCGCCAACATAAAAAATGACCAACAATAGAAATGACCAATATGAGAAATGGCCAACATGAGAAATGACCAATATAAGAAATGACTAATATGAAAAATGGCCAACATCAGAAATGGCCAATATCAGAAATGGCCAACATAAAAAATGGCTAATATGAGAAATGTCTAGCATAAAAAATGACCAACATGAGAAATGGCCAATATGAAAAAATGGTCAATATGAGAAATGACCAACATCAGAAATGACTAATATGAGAAATGACCAATAATAACCTAAGTGTCATTTTTGGGTACAAACATTGCCCCCTAAGCTTTATAGTCTAAGTAATTTGAGACTATAAAGTTTTAGTTTTTCTTTTTCTTTTTCTTTTTCTTTCTCTTGCATACCGAGTATGGCCATTATCACTTCATTGGCCTGTAAAAAAAAAATGTGGCATTCTGTGGCCCTTTTTTTCTTTAAAAAAAAAGTGCATGAACTTCTTATTGGCCTACAAAAGTCGTTAACCTTAGCCAATTTAAGAATAATGGCCAACATTGGCCATTTTGAGAATTCCGAAAAAAAATAAATTGTTGGCCTTTATTTCTTTAGCCCATCCTTTGGGCACCTCTGATGAAGATTTGTCGAATGTCCCCCCTGTGAAAACCAAAGGTGAAATAAACAAGAAAGCGAAAGTTTTGACCATGAGAAAGTTTTTTTTTTTATTTCTTATTTTATGATATACATATATATATATATACATATTGGTCAGCTTTCTACTCATCCTTATGATTATGTTTCTCATGTGTTTTCGTTTTGCTTCAATTCCCAAGCCGTTGGGTAGTATCGCTTTAAATCGGCCATTGATTGGAGCATCATGAAGTTGGCCATCATAGTCCATTAATTGATACACTCCTCTACCTAAAACCTTAACCACAGTGAATGGTCCATTCCACGTGGGTGACTATTTTCTGAATTGTCGATCATGTTTACCAAAAGGCAAGATGGTTTTCGAAACTAAATCGCCCTCTCCAAAACTTTTGGCCCTCATTTTCTTATTGTACGCCCTTACTAAGGCTTGTTTTTTAAGTTTTAAATTGTCCGAGACTTTCAATCTTGATTCATCCATCTCTTCGAGCTCTTGAACCATGGCTTAAGTGTACTCATCCGGAGTTAAATTTCCTTGGAGAGCAACCCGCAAGGACTTGACTGCTATTTCCAAAGGTAAAACCGCTTCATGCCCATACGATAAAGCAAACGGTGTCGTTCCTATCCGATATGCCCACAAGGTTTCGGATAATATTTCGTGCCACGTATTTGGCTTGTCCGTTATAGCTTTTTGAATGATATTCTTTATAACCTTGTTGTTGGCTTCTACCTGATCGACCATTAGCTTGGACGTAATATGAGGTGGAGTGATGCAACTTGATCTCATTCTTTTCCATGAATGTGTTAACGTCCACCCCTATGAAATATTTTCCCTGATCAGTGGTAATGGACTCTTGGGTAGACCGAAACGGTGAATAATGTTTTCTTTCACGAATTGAATGACCTCTACCTGCGATACCTTCTTTAAAGGTACAACTTCGACCCATTTAGTGAAGTAGTCGGTGGCCACTAAGTGACCTTTTCTTGAAGATGGGTGAATCTCTCCGATCACATCCATAGCCCAACCTCTGAATGGCCAAGGTTTGATTATAGGGTTCAACGTTGATGTCGTCACGTGTTGGATCAGGCCATGCCTTTAGCAAGGCTGACAACCTTTCACATATGTGATGCAATCTTTTAAGATAGTTGGCTAATAGAAGCCATGTCTCCTGATCAACTATCTCATCTTAATTCTGGGTCGGTGGGCACCGCATGCTCTTTCATGGACTTCAGTCATTATATGCATGGCCTCCTTCTTCCCTAGGCACCTCAATAGTAAGTCGTCAAACCCTTTTCATAACCACATAGTTTCTTGCCTGAAGTCTTAATCTTCGACTATGCTTCTCGGTTGGATACCTTAAGTATTGGAGAAGAGGATAACGCCAATCTTCTGGCGTAACTTCTGATGGTATTACTTCGATCATCAATCCTCTTTCCTGGACCGAAGGCAAGGATCTTATTTCTACTTTAAAGAATTTCTTAGCCAACCCTTCGGATAGGTGTACACCAGATGCAAGTTGGGTCAATTCAAATCTCGAGGAACATGCTCCATATTGACTTCGTCAAAGTCGCCCATTAATTGTATGGTCATTGCACGGTATTTGACAACACCGCATTATAACAATTATACTTTCTGGTTAACTGTTTAATGACTAACATGGAATCCCCCATGATCGTTACATTGGCTGCCCCTAGCTCCCTCAAAATTTTCAGGCCGATAATTAACGCTTCATATTTGGCTTGATTATTTGAACATATGAAGTCGAATTGGAAGGCGTATTGTGCTCTAAAACTCCTCGGAGAAACGATCACAATTTCGGCCCCAGATGCAGCCGCGGTATTTGACCCATCAAAGTATAACTTCCATGGAACCAGAAAGTGAGATGCTATCTCGAATGACTCCATGTCTTCTATTTCTACATTAGGGTGAGCGGCTAGGAAATCAACTAAGGTTTGGCCCTTAACCGATTGTTAGGGCACATATCTAAACGAGAATTTGGACAAAGCCATTGTCCATTTTCCAATTCGGCTTCTAATGATAGGCCGAGACAACATGTATTTAATGAGGTCTGTTTTGGAAATGATAAAGACAACATAAGGCAACATGTAATGTCTCAATTTTGTGGCTGTGAAGTATAAAGCCAAACATAATTTTTCGATCGGCGAATATTTTCTTTGCACCGCTGTTAGTATTCTACTTAAGTAATGGATGGCATGTTCCTTCTTTTCATCGTTGTTTTGGGCCAACAAGCTTCCAATAGAGTTCTCTGAAGCCGATATGTACAACTTCAGTGGTTTGCCTCTCTTAGGCGGAATCAATACTGGTGACCGGGTTAAATAATCTTTAATTGCTTCAAATGCCTTTTGTTGTAGTTCTCCCCATACAAATTCCTCTTCACCCTTAAGCTTAAGAAGTGGGGAAAAAGGTTTTGTCTTTCCGGCCGAGTTTGAAATAAACCTTTTCAAAAAGTTTATTTGGTCAAGGAAGCTTTGCAATTCCTTTTTGTTCTTGTGTGGGGGCGTGTCAATGATGGCTTTGGCCTTATTCTTGTTCACTTCAATTCCTCTTTAGTGGACTAGAAAGCCTAGAAAATTTCCGGCTGACACCCCAAAAGCGCATTTTTGAGGATTCATCTTTAGTTTATGCAACCTCATTCTTTCAAAAGCTTTCTTTAAATCCTCAAGATGGCCCGACTGAGTGGCCGACTTTACAACCACATCATTAATATACACTTCCAAAGTCTTGCCAATCATATCATGGAAAATCGCGTTCATGGCCCGCTGGTAGGTTCCACCAGCATTCTTAAGGCCAAAAGGCATCACTATCCATCCAAATGCTCTAGTTGCCCCTGAGCACCTAAATGCTGTTTTATGGACATCTTCGTCTGCTATGTTAATTTGGTTATAACCAGAGTAGCCATCCATAAATGACAACATTTCATATTTGGCCGCTCCATCAACAAGGAGATCAGCCATAGGTATAGGATATTCGTCTTTAGGAGTTGCAAGATTTAAATTATGAAAATCAACACAAACTCTTATTTTGCCATTCTTTTTAATTACAGGACAACATTAGAAAGCCACTTTACATATATCGCTGGCCGTATAAACTTGGCTGTAAAAAGCTTTTCAATTTTCTTTTTCACCCTAAGCTCAACTTCTTTTGACATCTGTCAGGGCGGTTGTTTGAATGGCTTAAAGTCCTCTTTGATTGGAAGACGATGCTCCACTAGCTAACGAATAAGTCCGGGCATCTCAGTGTAGTCCCACACAAAACAATCTTTGAACTCCTTCAGAACTGACTCTATCTCGGCCCTTAGCGAGGGTTCCATTAAGCCGTTAACGTAAACTGGCCTATACTCCTCAGTCGTTCCCAAATTCACTTCAATAAAAGAGTTTTGCACTTCAGCCTTAGAGTCATCAAGCTCGGCTGGTACTGGGTCCAATTCCTTGATTTATAAGCGGTCCTCTTCAGGCCCTTTGATATGTTCATAAATTCATATCCTTTTATATTCCTCTTACTTAGTTTTTGTGAGTTCATTTGATTAAAAGCTTTAAATTTCATTTAGTTTTGTGTTTTTAGATTCCGAGCAATAAAATGAGAAATTTTACCATTTATTCTCCTTAATATATTTTAACATGAATCCAATTAGAGATAGAAGCTAACACCTTGAAGTTATTCCAGGTTAAATTTCGTGACATTTGAAGACTTCTAAGGTTTTCATTTTGAATTTCAAAATCAGCCCAAAATTGCACCCGAGGAGAACTGAGTCAGCTGCATTGTGTGGGGCATAACTTTTTGGTTCAAGCTTGGATTCAAGCATATAGTATATGGTTGGAAAGAAGACATTCAGGGCTTTCTATTGATATATAAAACGTAAATTTATGAGTTGGTTAAGGCTTCCAAATTGCTCTCCAAAAACAGCTCAAAAATCTTGTCAGCAAAAGGATAAAGTGGTCCCAAGGCATTTTTGCATTTTTGGTAATTGTCTATCACATGCTCTCTTTCCTTCCACTTTGTTTGCCTATTCTAAGTAAAATTCATAAATCACAATGTGAAGGCTCTAAATGAGGCAAAAAGAACATCTACCTATGTCAACATCTTTTAAGGATCATCCATTGAGGGATAAGATGAAATATTCTCATTTTTTGAATTAACCAAACCTTATTCCTTCATTTCCTTTGAATCCTAGCCACATATTCTAGACATAACAACTCACTCAAACCATAAAACACTATCTCATTTTCGAGCTCCCCTATCCATCCTCTCTAATTTCACTCATTTCATCATTCTTTCCATCATCTCATCTCAAAAACACACATCTCATCTTCCATCTTTCAAAACCCTAGCTTTTTCCCATCTCTCTTCATCATTTCTTTTCTCCATCTTCCCTCCATCAACTCTTCCTCTCCAAAAAGCAAACCACCATCACAACACTCATCTACCATATTCACCACCATTATTGCAATAGGAACTTGGAGGCACTTGGGACAAGAAGCTATTTTGAGCATCCTTGGAGGAGTGACACCCCTTGGGAGCTTGGCTTCAACATCTAGATTTTCTCTTTTATTTCTTGTTTCCATTTATATATGTTTCAATTTGTGATGTTGTTTATGACTTCTATGGCTAGTGAGTAGTTTCTTGATTTAAGGCTAGGGATGTAGCCATAGCCCAACCATGTAATGACTTTGTGATTTGTGATATAAATACCCTTTTGGATATATATGCTATTATGCTAGTTTAAAGATCATGACTTGTATGTGTGAATTTACCACTTGTGCATATGAGAAATGTTGTTATGTAGAAATTGGAGATTGGTAACCTTTAGTTTCTAAAGCTTGTTGCATAAGAGCATGGTAATTTAAAAACTCCTTGGTTGGATTATTTTTGCTTGGATTCTTCATCCTTAGAACTTTATGCACCTAGGGTTTGCTATGACATTAATCTTAGGTAGTTACCTATCACCTTGGTTGGGATAGTTGATAACATGAAAGAGGATGTGCCCTAATTTGCCTTGATCGGAGGTTAGGAGGGAATCTAATCTATCTAATTTGGCATAATCACTAATTGCATTATTTGTTACATGTGAGGGTTAGTTTGAACCCCTAATAACCCCAAATTCTTCATTATCATTAAATTTAATTTGTACTAGAATTTGCTTGTATTTCCATTTGTTAGTTTCAAATTCTAGTGTTACTTATCATCAATCAATCAATCAATCAAACAACAACTCAACACTACACATTTAAACATACCATTATGTTTAGTCTTGGCTTTGCATAGTATATAGTAGGTTGTTTGTTAGTTTTAGAACCCTAAAATCAATCTAGCTTTTGATTGAAACCCTAATCCAATCTCTTGGGTACGACAACCCCCTACTTTCATTTTCATACTAAAACTTGACAACCTTGCATTTGAGGTAGGATGATAACAAGTTTTTGGTACCGTTACCGGGGATTGGAGTCCTAGGACTTTGACCCTAATCTTGGGTTGCATTTAGGGTTAATTTTATTTAGTATAAAAGAAAAAAAAATTTTGAATTTTTAGTTTTTAATTTGTTAGAAAACGTAGTATTTTTTTATGGATTAAACTGCTTTATTTGGTTGCTGTTCGGCAAATTTGGTCCGCGCTGGATTCTTTATTTTTTCGTCCTGAATCCAACCATATAAAGAACGTCAAAATCAAATCAGCGGTTTAAAAATTATAAGCTAAAAACTGAGCAGAGGTCATAAAGTAGTTTTCTGTTGCGTTTTAGTTTAATTATTTCACTTTTTGTGTACATTTGTTAGTTACCCTTTTCTTTTATTGACATTGGATGCTATCTTGAGTTTCTTTCTCTTATCCTTGTGACTTATAATGTTCTTGCTTTCTTGATAGGTGTATGAGTGAAAACCCAACCACTTCAAGTTCACACATTATTTTGAGAAGTGAGAAAAAATTGATAGAGTTTACAAATGATAGATCAAGAGAAAGAGATTCAAGGAAGATAAGGGAAAAATCACCTCCAAAGGAAGCAAGGATGGGGGATAGAAATCCACCTCCACCACCACTAGTAGAAGAAATACCCTTGAGAGATTTTACACTACCTCTTTTGGTCACTCATCCAAGTTGTATTGTGCTTCCACCTTGTGCAAATGTATTTAAGATCATGCCGGGATAAAACTAAGCAATGGTTATACAAGTTGTCAACCGCAAGCATCCACATATGGGAGGAAATGCAAAAGAGCTTTCTCCAAAAGTTCTTTCCACCATCAAAGACCAATGCACTTAGGCAACTCTTAATGCAATTTAGGGAGCAACCTAATATGCTATTTCATGAAGCATGGGAGAGATTCAAAGATATGGAAAATGGTTGCCCTAATCATGGTCTCACCAAGTGGATGAGAAGTGGATGATTCTCAACTTCTTTCACAATGGGTTGACTCAAGAGACAAGGAGAAGAGTGAACTATGCATGTAGAGGAAGCTTTATAGACAAAACCGAAAGGGAGGCCGTAGAGGTTCTTGACAATTTGAGTGAGACTTCCCAACTTTGGGACAATGTCAATGATAGGTTGCCAATGAAGGATGTGAACTTATCTATGAAAGAGCAACAAAGAAGAGGAATATTTGACATGGACACTCCTAACATCAATGTGCAACAAGAGTTGAAGAAGATAGAGGTCACAATGAACAAGAAGCTTGATTTGCTTCTCAATGCTCAACAAGGAATTCTAGCTATACACCATCTTCATCTATGGCAAGCAAGGAAGTGGAGCATAGTTG
Organism: Dryas drummondii; assembly: GCA_003254865.1. Classification (NCBI taxonomy): domain Eukaryota; kingdom Viridiplantae; phylum Streptophyta; class Magnoliopsida; order Rosales; family Rosaceae; genus Dryas; species Dryas drummondii. The sequence goes on along the minus strand of QANW01008856.1, from coordinate 69,607 downwards.
TATGATATGTGAGATCTTGCAACATGAGACAATGCAATGCCCTCAAGGAGATTCATTTCTGGAATTTATGGAGCAATGCAACCAACTTGGTTATCAACAAAGACCTAGGAATGATCCCTATAACAATACTTACAATCCGGGGTGGAGAAACAATCCAAACTTTAGATGGAGTGACCAACCACAAGCACCTCAAGTACCATCATATCCTAGCCGTGAGCAAGGCCAAGGGTTTCAAAAGCCTAATGGTGGCTATCAAGGTGCTAGTAGCTCTTCATTCAACAACCAAGAAGCCATCAATTCATATCAAGCTCCTAGGGCACCCTACCAAGCTCCTTCACTACAACAACAAATGCATCAAGAGGTAATAAAAAAACCCTCTATTGAAGATTTGCTAACTAGTTTCATCATAGAGAGCAAAGGAAATCAAGCCAAGCAAGATGAAAAGATCAACATTCTAAGCAATTGTTTGAACAAACTTGAGATGCAAATGGGGCAATTGGCCAATGAGGTTAGAGAAAGGAAGCAATGTGTGTTTCCAAACATGATTGAGAACAATCCAAAACATGAGCAAGCTAAACTTATCACTACCTTGAGAAGTGACAATGAGTACAACAATCAAGTAACCTTACCAAGCTTTGAAGAAGAGGTACAAGAGCAACCTAGGAAACACACCAAGGCACAACAAGAAAAGTCACTTGCACCACCCGGATTTGAGAAGTAAGAGAAGAACAAAGGAAAGGTCATGGAATTAGGTGATAGTGAGGTGAATTTGGGATACAATGATGGTTATCCTAAGGCTTTGAAGGACAATCTTAATACCAAGGCCGAGAGTAGCATCAAGGAGAAGCAAGAGAAAGAGCAATCCGAGAAACCATTCAAGAGAGGTATCACATTCAACCCTCATTTGAATATAGTGCAAGATTTTGAGCCACCACTTCCATATCCTCAAGTTCAAAGGAAGCAAGAAGTCAAGGCAAAGAAAGAGAAAGAGAAAGAGAAAGAGAAGAATGAGCTTCTTGAGTTGTTCAAGAAAGTGGACATCAACATTCCACTCCTCAATGCCATCAAGACCATTCATTCCTATTCCAAGTTCTTGAAGGATCTATGCACAAACAAGAGGTACAAGACACAATTTGAGAAGATCGACAAGGTGGTACTAAGTGAGCAAGTGAATATTGTTTTGCAAAGGAAGCTTCCACCAAAGTTGAAGGATCTGGGCTCCTTTACCGTCCCTTGCACCAACCTTTTGAGAGAGCCTTGATGGATTTAGGGGCAAGCATCAATCTTATGCCTTATTATGTGTATGAGACATTAGGTCTTGGAGACATCTCTCCCATCACTATTTCTCTTCAATTGGCGGATAGGAGCATTGTGTATCCAAGAGGAGTGGTGGAGGATGTTCTTGTGAAGGTTGATGAGCTCATTATATCGGCGTATTTCATTATTCTTGACATGGAGGAGGGTCTTTGATCCATTGAAGAAGCCATCACAAGCTCATGATTGTTACTGGATTGAAGTGATGGATTGCATTGACAAATTTGTGAAGAATATATTCACTGAGACATCAACAAAGGATCCTTTGGAAGCTTGTATCATGCACAATGACATGAATTTCATGGAAGATGAGACACTTAAGGCCGTGAGGCCCTACACACCACACTTGGCTCCCAAGTTTGAGGTATATCCTTCTAACCCTACTACTTTACTCCCATCAATTGCATGCCCCCCTAATCTTGAGCTTAAACCTCTTCCTACACATTTAAAGTATGCTTTTATTGATAAAAATCACACGTTGCCCGTAATTGTGTCTTCTTGTTTGAGTGATTTGCATGAAAGTAAGCTTATGAGAGTGCTTAGAGAACACAAAAGAGCACTTGGATGGACCATAGCCGATATCAAGGGATTGAGCCCTAGTTTGTGTATGTATAGAATTATCCTTGAAGATGATATCAAACCAACAAGGGATGCTCAAAGAAGACTTAACCCTCTTATGAAAGAAGTTGTTAGAGAGGAGATCATGAAGCTACTTGATGTGGGAGTGATATATCCCATCTCGGATTCAAAGTGGGTGTCACTGGTTCAAGTTGTGCTCAAGAAAGGTGGAGTGACCGTGGTAGCAAATGAGAAGATAGAGCTTGTGCCACAAAGACTCCCCACGGGTTGGAGGGTGCGTATTGACTTTAGGAAGCTCAACAATGCCACAAGAAAGGATCATTTCTCATTGCCATTCATTGATCAAATATTGGAGAGATTGGCGGGCCATTCCTACTATTGCTTCCTTGATGGATATAATGGCTACAATCAAATCTCTATAGCACCGGAAGATCAAGAGAAGAACACTTTCACTTGTCTATATGACACTTTTGCATATAGGAGGATGCCCTTTGGTTTATGCAATGTTCCAGCCACTTTTCAAAGATTCATGATGTCAATCTTTAGTGACATGGTGGAGCGCTCTATTGAGATGTGAAGAAACCAACCTTGTGCTCAGTTGGGAAAAGTGTCATTTCATTGTTCAAGAAGGCATAGTTTTGGGGCATGTTGTTTCTCCAAGAGGGATTGAAGTTGATAAAACAAAAGTGGAGCTCATTGAGAAGTTGCCGCCACCTACAAGTGTGAGGCCCGTGAGAAGCTTCCTTGGCCATGTCGGTTTTTATAGAAGATTTATCAAGGACTTCTCCAAAGTATCAAAGCCACTTTGTGATTTGCTAGCCAAGGATGCACCATTTGTGTTTGACGAGGCTTGCCTACATGCTTTTGAGAAGATCAAAGAGTTACTTATCAAATCTCTTATCATTTGTGCACTGGATTGGAGTATGCCATTTGAGTTGATGTGTGATGCTAGTGACTATGCACTTGGAGCCATTTTGGGACAAAGGAAGGACAAGTTTCTCCATACCATCTATTATGCAACTAGAACCTTGAATGATGCTCAACTCAACTACACCACAACGGAGAAGGAATTGCTTGCCATCATCTTTGCTTTGGAAAAGTTTAGAAGCTACTTGTTGGATGCCAAAGTCATTGTGCACACGGATCATAGTGCATTGAAGTATCTCTTGTCCAAAAAAGATGAAAAACCAAGGCTTATAACATGGATACTCTTGCTACAAGAGTTTGATATTGAGATCAAAGACAAGCCCGCAAAGGAGAACTTGGTTGCGGATCATTTGTCAAGATTTGTAGAAGGAGGTGATGATTCTCACATCCCTTTGCGTGAATTTTTTCTGGATGAGAGTCTTTTTGTCATGACTACTAGAAAAGATTCTTTCCCTTGGTTTGTGCATTTTGTGAACTACTATGCTAGTAGAGGCAAATTTGTGCCTAAAGAGTTTGACTACCAAGCCAAGAAAAAGTTTTTAAAGGAGGCAAGACACTACATTTGGGATTATCGATCCCTTCTTGTTCAAAATGTGCAAAGATCAAGTAATGAGAAGATGTGTGCACCAAGATGAAGTTCAAAGCATTCTTAAGCATTGTCATTCTTATGCTTGTAGAGGACACTTTCACTACAAGAAAAACCTTAATATATATCAGTGATAAACCGATATCTATTTAGGTTTCCAACCGATATATTGAGTGCTGATATTTATTCTCTCATATTATATATCGGTTATTCACTGATGTCTATACTATATTAGATATCGTATTTGTTTGATAATATGATATGATATACCACCATCGTTATCAGATATTAATTATTTCTGATGTCTTAAAAACTGCATACCGATATGTAAGATACTTATAATATCATTAGTAATTTTGAAACCAATATAAAAAATGTATTCAATATCGTCTTGGTACTTAAAATCAGATATAAAATGAGTATAGCATATCGGTTTTGTACTTAAAATCGGATATAAAAGGTGTATTCAATATCAGTTTTGTACTTAAAATCGGATATAAAAGGTGTATAACATATCGGTTTTGTACTTAAAATCAAATATAAAAGGTGTATAACATATCGGTTTTGTACTTAAAATCGGATATAAAAGGTGTATAAAATATCGATTTTGTACTTAAAATCTGATATAAAAGTAGTATAACATATCAGTTTTGTACTTAAAATCTGATATAAAAGTATTCTTTAGATATCAGTTTTTTGTTTTTTGAATGATGTTGAAACTTCATTCCTTATCGTTGCATTTTTACATAATCTGATATGCAATAGGCTTCTGATATTGATAAAAATTAATTGGTAAATATGCATCCATGCAACAATTACTAAGCTTCTAAAGTAATCCAACTTAAATTCTTTCATTCATGTAAATGAATCCAACATCCAAACTCAATAATGAAGTTAACAAAATAAGATTACAAATCCATATAGATTTATGGATAGCCCTCATCATGTATACCCCAAAATCACTATCCATCTCTAGCTAGCTAGATCCTAATTAAACACATGCCAACATGTACAAAAATAATGAAGGCATGACAGTGCAATTCAGCTAGGCCTAAATTCTACCTATACAAAAAGATTTCAATGTGAACTAGCTAGTATATATCTTCATATCTACAAAAAAAATGCTAAAAAATGTACCAAAAACATGCATGTTAGTCTAAATAAAATTCATGGAAACATAATCTCCCCATTCAACCCGGACTTCATCTATTTGTTCCTGTGTGTAACTGCTCCTCTTGCTTTTCAGGTTACTCCACTGAAAACAAGAAAGAAAAGTGCATTAATTAATAAATCTATATGAGCAAGGATCCCAAAATATTGAAAAGTGCATTCAGCAAAGATCTCAAAGGGCATTAAGAAAATATAGGCCAAAAGCACTAATAAGATTGCAGCAAATATTGAATTTATATGGCTGCACATATATATGATTCAACATTAATAAGATTGCAGCAAGTATTGAATTTAGATGGCTGCACATATATATGATTCAGATGGCCTACATTTCGCAAACCATCAGCCTAGAGTTCAGCAATCTAAATTCAGCAATCTAGTCTAGAGTTCAGCTTAGAGTAGTCACAATATCAGCCTAGATTTCAGCAATAATGCAAGTAAAAAATAATGAAAATAGAAGAGAAATGTAGACCATCAACCCAAACACACTCTTTAATGCACACAGCACCAACCCAAACACACATACACAAAAAAAAATTAAAAGCAAAGCCAGAAAACAAAGTCTTAAAAACCAGCAACAAACTAGTATCCTAGCTAGGCCATCCCTTCCTCCTGTAATTCCCTTTTACAAGTTTCCCAAGTGAGAACTGTACAAAGGATAGAAAAAATATACCAGTCAACTGCCCCAATAGGAGTAAGTATTCTAACCTGTGACTCATATGCAAGGGTTGTGTCCTCAACTATTTCCTTCATGTACCTCATGACATAATATCTACATTCAACACCACCTGGTTGTTTAGAACACTACAGACAAGCAAAGGAAATTACATAGAGTTAAACTTAGTTAAATTAGTCCAATGTATAAGACATAAGAAACTTAAAGACTTAAGTAATACATAGACGCTTCAAAGTTAGAGCAATACTTACTTGTGTGCTTAGTAATGTGTAAACTGGCAGGTTAGTGAATAAAGGATAACAATCAAGAAGAGACAAAGAGATAGAAACCTTTAAATTGAAGCTCGATCACTGAAATTAAGTGACAAATAAAAACTGAATAAATTCAAACCTTTAGATTGTCAATTTGTGTTTTTGGAGTGATCAATCCATACACCCTCACAATTATCCCTCTTGTAACTGTTATCATCCTCTCCTATTATATCATCAAATTCCTCAATAGGAGGTAATCCAAGGCTAAAGGATTGATGGTCAATAATGGTGTCCCCCAACTCATCCTTGTGAGCACAATCATTAAACTCTCTATTTGGGATTGCAAGTACCACTGACCAATTAGAGTCTAGTGGGTCTTCTATATAAAATACTTGCTTCACTTGGGTAGCCAAAGCAAATACGTCTTTCTTATGACCTATCCTACTAAGATTAACCAATTGGAACCCTAGTTCATCTATCTTAATTCCCTTATTGTTCTCTACCCATTGACATTTAAACAAGGGCACTCTGAAGTTGTTATAATCCAGTTCCCATATTTCTTCGATAACACCATTGAAAGACATATCAGTGTAGACAGGATTTTTATCCTTTGCGCTTGCCACTTGCATTGTCTTTGCCACCAAGGTCACCCCACTGTTTTGGACTGTGCGTATGGAATCACGTGCCTTTGTGTGATAATGGCAGCCCTCAATCTGATAGCCCTCACACTGCAACACACTCATAGGTGGACCTATAGCTAGCCGCCTCAACGAGGCTGTTATGCCACTAGATCCACCATTGATTAACTCTGCCACCTATGAGAACAAAGGTTAGGATGTCATTTTTAAAATAGAAACACAACACCAAATAGATGGCATTAGGCTAAGTGGTTTTAAAGATAACAAAGTAATACCTTGTCACGTAACCGATAGATAAATCTGCGGTTGTGCTCTTCTAGTAGCCACTTTTCACTTCTTTTTTTACTTGAATAAAGGGTTTTTAAGTAAGCCTTATGCTGTCTATAAACAGATAAAGTACAATTATGAAAACATGTAAATTATGCATTACAAAAACTGCTAATTAAGTGTGTATTTAACACAATCAGTGAGCTTACTAGGCATACGAATCGCATTCAGCGACATTCTCCAAAACACAGTGGTGAGCTTGTTTCCAAACTTCACGATCTACATTAACTACCCTACCATCTGATAGAGGCTTACTAGTCTTTGGTGCACCCATACGCGAAGAGGGAGTACCAATTGCATGTACCCCAGATAAATATTCCGAGCAAAACTCCACGGCTTCCTCACCAATATAAGACTCAGCAATCCACCTATAAAAGACTGGTCCACACAATCGTACCTCTCTAATAAGGTGCACGGTTAAATGGACCATTATATCAAAGAATGAAGGTGGGAAAACCTTCTCCAGCAAACACAAGGTGGTTACAAGATCAGACTGAATTTTATCCAACTTGGACACATCAACCACTTTGGAGCATAGGGCATTAAAGAAGAAACACAGCCTAGTAATAGCATATCTCACATTCTTAGGCAAAACTAAACGGATGGCAACAGGTAGCAATTGTTGCATTAAGGTGTGGTGATCGTTAGACTTAAGACCGAAAAGTTTGAGCTCTTCCATGGATACTAGGTTTCGTATATTTGAAGAGTAACCTTCCGGGACCTTGATACTAAACAAACACTTGCATATAGCTTTTTTCTCATCCCAGAAAAGTGTATATGGAGCTGCAGGCAGAAATGTCCTCTTGTTCCTAATTAGTGGTGCTAAGTCTAGTCTTACCCCTATTTCCACGAGATCTAAATGGGCAGCCACCCCATTTTTTGTCTTACCTGGAATGTTTAGTAAAGTCCCAATGTTACTCTCACACACATTCTTCTCAATGTGCATTACATCGAGAGCATGCTTTATATGAAAGGACTTCCAATACTCTAGGTCAAAGAAGATTGATCTCTTTTTCCAACATGGAGCATGGCTTTCACCACCTAAGTTGTCATTTCTTTGTTTCTTCCCAAAGATACAATTGATTCCTAAAACTCTTTCCAAGACTTGATGTCCACTTAGAGGTGTATGAGGCTCACGCTCATCTTGCTTGTTATTAAAAGCAGCCATTTATCTCCGATATGGGTGGTGGCGTGGTAAGAATCTTCTGTGGCCTTGGAAACAAATTTTCTTACCATGTTTTAGCCTAATAGAATCTGTGTTTTCTCCACATATGGGACATGCTTTATACCCTTTCACTGAGGCCCCAGACAAGTTACCATAAGCTGGAAAATCATTGATCGTCCATAAAAGTACAGCCTTCAAAGTGAATGAGTTTTTCCTGAAACCATCATACACTCCCTCAATTTCATTCCATAGTGCTCTCAAATCCTCAATCAATGGTTCTAAATACACATCTATGTCATTTCCTGGCTGCTTAGGACCTGAAATCAACAAACTTAGCATTATAAATTTCCTCTTCATGCACAACCACGGAGGAAGGCTGTAGGTGACTAAGAGGACAGGCCAACAACTATATCAACTACTTAATGAACTGTGTAGATTTATACCATCAGCCGAAAGGGCAAGCCTTATATTTCTAGACTCGATTGCAAAATCCGGCCATTTATGGTCAACCAACTTCCAAGCTGGAGAATCAGCTGGATAGCGCATGATGCCGTCACTCACTCTCTGATCGGCATGCCAAATGAGGTTCTTCGAAGTTTCACAAGATTTAAACATTCGTTTAAGCCTTGGAATAGAAGGAAAGTACCACAATACTTTGGCTAGCACCCCTTCCTTCTCAACTGCTCCCTTGTTTACCCTCCACCTAGAGAGATCACACTTCGGGCACCTTGTTTCATCTTCATACTTCTTTCTATATAAGATACAATCATTCGGGCAATCATGTATCTTCACATACTCCATTCCTAAAACAGCCAATGTCTTTTTCGCCTTGTATATAGACAAGGGTAGCACATTACCATCAGATAGCATATCTCCAAAAGCAACCAAAAAATCAGAGAAGCTACTCTCTGTCAGCCCATGCTTTGCCTTCAGGTTGAACAATCTGACCAATGCAGATAACCTGCTGTACTTATCACAACCAACATATAAGGGCATTTCCCCTTCCTCAACGAAACTTTGAAACTTGTCTGGATCATGATTAAAATTATCAAACGCTCCTTCGCACATGTCTACTGTTTCAAAACCAAGAAAACCATATTGCTCATCCCTACAGACACTAGCTTCACCATGCCATATCCAATTGTTATACCTTTCATCAAAACCATGAAAGTACAAATGCTCCCTAACCACTTTTACCGTATACTTACTCAAGTTCCCACATCGATTGCAAGGACAATGGATGTACTTACGTTTACCATTGCCTACTCCTAACCTTAGAAAATTCTCAACTCCCACCTCATGTTTTATCCATTGAACTTACCGATATCAACTTCACATGAAGAGAAACCAAGTTAATTCAATACCAAATACCAATTAAAGATGCAAAATATATAGCTATTAAGACACCTATTTCCCAAAACAACAATCTAGCAAAGTCACAATCCACAATTATTTCAGCATTCCTAACACAAAAACATGCAAACTAGCAAACATACAACACAATTTTCACCAATTTTTAAGCATATATATAATGCAAAAATAAGATGTTTCAGAAATTGCATAATGCAAACATATGTAAAAATAAAAGGGTATGGGGCTGGGCAGAATCTATTAAATCATCTATGTAGCCTAGCTCTTTTTCTTTTTCTTTTTTTTTTCTTCTTTTGTTCTTTGACAGAATTTGTGCAGTCTAGCTATTACATGAGANTTACATGAGAAAATAAATGAATAAACTCCACCAACATGATGTTTCCTACCAAGGCAGAAATGCATGGGAATAGATAGCAATGGTATGGTTAATTAAATGCTTAATGAGATGGTAAAGATTGAAAAATTATATGTGGATGGACTAAAGGCACCCTATAAGCAATGAAGAAGAATAAAATCCAGATCCAAAATATTGGATGATTACGAGGTTAAAACATTTAATTACATATTGTAAGGGTTTATCATTGGATGAGTGTTGCACATGTTCTTTTATTGTATTCTTATGTTTTCCATCTGTACTGCTTACATAGTGCTCCTAGAGGTCTGGCCATTTTGAAACATAACAGTTTAGTTTAATGGAGTTACATCTTAAGTAGAAGCTTGCATGCTTTAACAGACCTTTCAGAATAGAAGTTAGTTCAAGAAATTAACATGACAACGAACAAGATAATCTTCCATTTTTCTTTATCTCGGGACTAAAGTATCTATAGTTCATTATATTGAAAGCAGTAGATCCATTTTCTCCAACTATCTATCTTGTACCATTTATGGGCCATCATTCATCCCCACAGACTATTTTTATAGCAATTAATTAGACAAATAAAAACTACAAGTTTAAGTATTGCACTAAGAGAATATACTCCTAGGTCCTCTACAGCGAGAATTTATTTTAATTATCATATTTCATTATTAAATTTACATAAATTAAATCTTATATCTATTATAGCACAAACTGAAATAAATAACCAAAACAAAACAAATTTATTATAAGCAACTAAGCAACTCATTTCGTAGTTAATAATAGTAAGATTTACAATGGATATGCTTCGTCCCATAATTGCATGATAAAGCAAAATACTACATCACCCTAGATGCTTTCATTATAGTTCAAGCACTCTCTTCAGGAAATCAATTTATTTTTGCCTTCAATATAGTTCAAGCACATGTGAGCCCTTCATATTCTTGAAACCAACCACAGAGTACATGTCAAGTATATTTGATATACTTTACTACACGAAAATTGGCTGCACAATCATAAAAGGAAAAAAAGCAGACAAAAGTTACCTGCAAAAGCCTTAAGTTGCTTAAAGCATAGATCAAAGGTTTTCCTTGCTTTTTCTGACAGTACGTTGCACCCTTACCATATAGGCATATACCAACAAACTTTGGGTATAAATGATTTCCCCGGAAGCAAATAAAATTTAAAGGCCCTGCAAAGAAATAAAACAAGTTCAGCCCCCAAATAAACATTATTTCCTTTTAATTAGTGAAGGAATTTTGTATACAAACAACAACAAGAAACCTGCCACACTGCAAAATCTCAGAAAATCTAAACCAATCTGAAAAGTTACTGGTTTTACTAAGATCCAAAACAGGGATCTTGTGCAGTTCATCTCCAATCCAAACTACAATGTTGCATATTTGGCCTCCATACTGCCACCCCATATATTGAAAACCCAATTTCAGATTCACCAAGACATACAAAAATACCAATAACCCACAACCAATTAATCACCTATAAATATTCATTAGGATGAAGGAAATTTATGGTGATTGAGCCCGAACACAAACTGAAATTAAAAATCATCGATCAACTAACCAATGAATTTAGTTAACAATATAAAGTCAAGAAAGGAAACAAAGGGAAAGATCCCAGCACAAAGTCAAAATACAAATCCCTGAGAACAAAACTTGTAAACATAGCAAGATAGTTTCCTAGCAAATCTTTCTCAGTAACAAATCCTCCTAGTGAATTAAATACGTGACAATATCCTGTTCCAAAGAGAGAGGAATTGAAAACCAAGAAAACCCCTAATTTCGAGAAGCAAACGAACCTATGAAAATCCCTAATTTGAAGAAAACCTAAACAACAACAAGAGAGAAGAGGACAAAGAGATAGAGGGAAGAGGACAGAGATAAAGAGAGAACCCAGGAGAGATGAGACTGAGCTTACCTTTTGATGCCGCAACCCAGGAGGATGAGATAGTTCATATGTGAGACCCAAAATTTTCCAAATTTATTTTGGAATTTTTCTTTAATTTCTAGAATTTTTCTAGAAATTGTTGGGCGGAAAATCGTATTTTCCACCTTAAGCTTTAATTGTTTGACCAACTTTGACTACGGTTTTGACCCAAGTTAGACCTTTAAAAGGTGATACTTTTACTCACGAACCCAACGGAGCAAGTCTCGTATTATTCTGAGTCCGGGAAATTATTTTATGAATTTCTCAAAATTTCATTTTTTTAAAAACATTTTATCCTAGTTTGTGGAGCTTAAAATTTTTGAATTTTTTCTAAAGGACAAATTGGTAATTTGACCTCATAGTTAATTAGTACTAGTCGATACGAGTCCGTAGTATTTTTCGGGGTATTTTTCCGAGTCCCGAGCTATTTTTAATTAATTTTTGAAGTTGAGAAAAATAGGAAAAAGAAAATAAAATAGGAAAATCACCAGATCGCGCCACGTAGCATGATCTGGAGCGTCCAACGATGCATGGCAGCAAGATCTGATGGCTGCATGTGCAGCCAAGTGTCAGGGCCTTCGCCACGTGTCAATTTCTCATTGGTCAAAGTTATGACGATTGACTTGAGTCAACCCGGTCAACTCGGATGAGTTAACCGAGTTGACTCACTCACTCTCCTTAGAGGCGCACATCAGCTGGTTCTTCACCCCATTTCAGCCGCACACTTCCCAAGAGAGAGCTTCTCTCTCCTCTCTCCTCCTTTCTCTCTCTTCTTCAATCTTGTTTTGAGTTTATCTTGAGTTCTAGAGCTCCAATCGACGATCCGATTTCGCCTACGCGATCGTGGCGACGAGCTCTTCAATTCTAGTAGTGTGAAGGCTATGTTTTGGTGAAGTTTAAAAAAAAATCATTTATGAACTCCATAGGTAATTTCTTGATTCCTGTCGAATTTCTGCTAAAATTTTGTTAAATAAATCTCTTGTTAATTAGGCTATTTTAATTTTATTATTTAGCAAGTCTAGTAGTACTGAGACTCTGCTCGTGGGAAGTCTTCAACAGGTATACCCTTAACCCAGCTTATTTGATTTGCTGTTGTTTAAGTGGTGGTTATAGACGAAACGCTGTTTAACTGTTGTTATTAAATGAACTTAATAAATATTGAGGCCATATCAGTGGTAACCAAATAACGTGATGACTAAGGTCAGTCCATGAGCATACAAGCGTTGGGTACTGAGCCAGAGCTCCCTCAGTTTCCCCATGCACTGACCTGGTCACGTTGTAAGGTTCATATCTGATCAACCTGCTCGACAATAAATTAAAATAAACTTAGAAACCACACGGTCTGACATGACTATCTGCCTTGGGGAGCAAGGTCATGCCGGATCAAGAATTTAGAGAAGCCTAGCAAGTTACGCTAGTGCCAAACCTCTAGATTTTACCTCGTCTTAACAGACAAGGTCGATAGTACGTTTAGTACGTTCCTAATAGCTGTCGTCGGATTCGGATCTCCAGTTTCCCAACAGGTACAAGTGGGACCCATACACAGGAAAGGGATCAGGCAAGGGACACACTTTGGTAAAACAGGTAGGGGGAAGGTACCATATCCCGGTTATTTGATTTCCTGCCTATTTTCGTACTATATGTATATAAAAATGTCTTTCACAGAGAATGTGCATGATTTTTGTATGGCAAATTTGTGTGATTTTCTGTGTGATACCTTGAACGACCTGAGAGTAACAGGCACATGTTGTGACCTTGGGTTTCGATCCCCTAAACCTCCGGAGGGGTAAGTACGGACTGGTTAGTCGAATCTCCTTCTGGGGAGGCTAACCAATGTGGTATTACCAGGTAAATGGATACTCTCACCACAGTATCGAGGTGCTGGTTGAATTTCCGATACTGGCGGTTGGCCTGTATGTGATCGGTCGCAGGTATGTTTCTGAACTATGTCACGTGACAGGAAGAATTTTCACTGAAAAAGATGTATGAGCATGCAAAGGCTTTACTCACTGATTATTGGCATAATTATCTTTATCATTACTGGCTTTGGTTACAATATTATTGGTACTGATACCTTGTTTTTGGGTGTACATTGCTTTTAACTGTTTCCCTTGAAATCCTATATTTTCGAGTATTGTTTCAAACCTAGCCAGGTTTCCCCCGAGGGGAAGCGATGAATGTATGTGATGCTTACCCCCTACTGTACTCTTGTGAGTGCAAATAATCCAGTTGTTGGAGACCAAGACTAAGGTCGTGGGTGTGACACTTGCAGCTTGTCAGTTTCAGCCTTGCTATCTGGTTTAGATCCTTTCTTTGGATCCGTGGTGGTGTTTCTCTTTCATCCTCGTAGGTGGCATATCCCAATGGTTATCCATGAGTCCAATTTGTTGCACCACTTTGATGAAAGACTGAGTCACTTTGGCGTGGGTTGGACTATCCTGATATATCTGTTTATCTACTGTTTTATTATGTAGCATTAGGGTTAGTGTATTTGAAACATATAACCCTCACGGGTTAGTACTCTTTACTATTATTTATAATGTGAGGCATTTTCAGTAATTTCTTCAGTTGTATTTTTACTACTCTGATCCAACCCGAGTTCTTCAAAAAAAAAAAAGGGCTTAACTCATTTTAGAGAGCTTGGGAATATAATACTCGGGGTAAGGGGTATTATAGTCTCAAGATCTTTAAGACGGGTGCCGCTGTGGTGTTCTCAGTTTCGGGGCGTCACATCCTACTTGATCGCCGACGGCAACTTTGACTTCGATAGCAAGGTCTGAGTGAGAACGAAATGTGCGAGAGAGAAAGAGATCGAGTGTGTGTCTCAGTTTGTATTTGAGAGGGTGAGAAAGCTAGAAGGAGATGTCTGCACAGAAGGGAATGTGTGTGTGTGGATATCGTGACTGGGATTGGAACACTTAGCCAAAATTTTTAAGTTTGGTGAAAAAATTCCCCCGTGTTTTTTTTGGGTGAAATATAGATATCATATATGATTTTTACATATCAATTTTTAAAAAAACTTAAACAAGGAAAAATTAAGATATCGGAAAAAAAAATGGTGATATTTGTTAATGAGTTTAGACATCGTTTACAAAATTAACCGATATCTAAAACTTACAACAAAAGAAAGCTATGATAGCATTTCATTATAGCATTTTTTCAATTGTGCTATTATATGTAATATAATAATAACATCATTTTAAAGAAAAACGCCACAGAAACAAGCCCATCTATTATAACAAGCCCATCTAAATTATGCACGAGCGGCAAAGGAAGTAAAGGCGCAAGCTGAGGAAAGTAAAGGAAAGTGAATTCCCTCTCTTCGTTTTACTCTCCTTTGAGAAAGTGACGATTTCTCCTGTATGACACACAATGGTTTTACTCTCCTTCTCCTTCAGCCATGGGTAAGCATATTTACTTCTTCTATCTGTCTTGCCTTTCCTCTTTCTCCTCCCTATTTCTCTTTCATGGGTATTTCAGTTTTGGGTTAGGGTTAGGGATTTTTGATCAATCAATTTCTCTATGCCTCTAATTAATTTCTCTATGTATTTCAATTTTGGGTTAGAGAAGAAGTTTTCAGTGACTTCAGGGATGTGGATCTTTTTCATCTAATTGACATTGGTTGTCCTCTTTCTTCTTCTATAAATCTATATGCGTTCATATGTGGATGTGGGTCTCTTTCAATTTCCTCCTCATGGGTTTACTCTTTTTTTTTAATTTTTGCAGACTTTCACAAATTGTCCCAGCAGTACGATTCTGGTGGATTAGCTTTGGGTTTTTCAGAGTTGTGATTTTGGGTAGCTCGAGTGAGGGATTCAAACTCACTAGATTGTAAGATTCAGAATTCAAACTTGTGTTTTTGACATTATATTCAGATTAGAAATTTATGAACTCGTACATGGTTTGTGATTTTGAAATTTAAACGTTGGTGTTTTTAGCTTGAGTTTGAAACCAAAGTATGAAACCTACACATATCAGTTTGCCATTTGTTTTCAATTTATGAAAGTTTATTCCCAGTGATGTACTTGTCCGGTTTAACAAGCAAACGATTGATTGTTCGACTTTTATCCTCTGAAAATGCAGTTGGCACATACGCTTGTAGAAAAGGGTATCATATTCTTATGTTGCTTATCCTTCATGAACATTTGATTTTTCATGTGTATGACTTTGATTGTTGGCCGGAGTAAAGAGTCGTTTGTGTTTCTTTTGAATTTCTAATTGCTGGGTTTTATTTATAATGTGAATTTGATAAACCCATTAAAAAGAAGTTGTGCCCCTGTGTGTTGCGTGTTAAAGCCTCAAAGCTAGCTTAAATGAGTACGTTAATTCTAAAATGATTTACAGATTTTTATTGGTGGAATTTTGGGAATGAATTGGCTTGATTTCTACCTTTGTTATTAGTATAAGCTTATGGAATAATGGAAAACAACTGTACATTTAATGAAATTTTTTTTAAGAATTAGTGATTGCAATGGTGCTTATAGGAGTGTCAATTTGATCTGGGTTTCCACTTAAACTTCGAATTGTTCAATTTTCTTAATTCTATATGTGATTTCCAGGTTCTGCTTCCTATATTGGTTGGCTTTGTTTTGTTTCGTTTTATTTTCTTTCTTTTTTTTCTTCTCCATTCCTATTTTGCAGACATGCTTATTTAAGTGTGAGAGGGACAAAGCAGCAATGGCATTCTTTGTTTATCGTCCTTCCACTCCACATCGCAGAGGTTGACCTCAAGAGATGTGAGCCTTGGGACCTCCCAGGTATACATTCATTCATTATCACATTGCAATTTGCATGCATATATATTGAATGTATGTTCTACTTATATTTATTGATTCCATTTCCTTAATCTTTGGTTGAAAATCTTTGTTAATTAATTTTTTTTTGTGCTAATTAATTAAGTCGATCTTCAATCTTTATGGGTTTCAAAGGTCCCCTCTCTGCTGCTAGTGGATCTCAAGTCCCACAAATTTAGACACAGCTCAAGTAGCTAGCTAGTGTTATTATATATATATATATATATATAGCTAGCCTTACCAAGCTCTTTTCATTAACATTTTAACTTGAGCAGAAACAAGTAAATAAACATGTTTAAGTGTTTAACAAATGAACAATCATTAATTCTCTCATATGTCTGACGAAGAGTTATTGCATATATTCTTCTCTCATATGTAATATGTTATATAGTTCTGTATATAAGTGTGTCTCTGTCGCTGTCTACATGCAGACTTGGAGTTGAGCATACCTTTTTCGAAGCTAGGTAGACTTAATTAATTATCTGAGGGCCATATATTATATGATATAATTAATTTGTGGACAGAAAATCTATGTGTATGGATCTCATGGCAGGCTGCTATCTGACAAATTAATTTGAATCATTTAATAGCATTGATGGCTGGGTGTAGGGTAATACTTCTTTATATTAGACATAAAAGTAATTTTGGATGTTCAAAACCTTTATTACAATATGCTTATGGCCGGCAAATATTTTGTTAGTACTGATTTTTACATTGTTGTCTAATATAAGTAAGTGGATATACAATTTTGTAAGAGGTTGTTTTACAAGAATAACACAAGGTTTTTGTTTAAACTTTAGAATGTAGTGGGTTTTGTCGTCCAAGGAAATAAACTTTCCTTATCCTCTTGGATTGACTCTACTTCACATGGTCTTCTCCTCCGTCTTATGCTTTTTACTCACCACAGTTTTTAAGGTATTTATTTAAGTTACCAAATATTGTGATGATTATTAAGTAAAAAATACCTGTACTCTAAAACTTAATTATTTTATTACTTAACAGATTATGACAATTGGATGGATTAATCAAAAACAAGGAGTAGCTGTGTTTTCTCTTTACTATATTATTCTCTAGCTTTACTCTAATAATATGTCCTATAATGTCTTGGGGTGGATATGGAGGTGCACCCGTGGGTGACCTATATATTGTCCCTTGTTTGATTGCTGCCTTGTCGAATTTGACTTTTCAATGCATTTTTTTTATGGAAAAAAAATAATGGGCTGTTTTATCTACTTTAGAAAGTACATTTGTCATTTGAATGTCTTCCAAATATGTCATATATATATTTATCAGTTGGTGAACCTTGTGTATGAAATTGAAGCTTGGCCAAATTGGAAAAATATTCTATTAGTTAATTAAATATGAAGTAGATATGGGCCAACACAGTTTGTTTGTTTAGTTTTGATTTCCTGCACAATATCTAGATATGCTAATATGGATGGATAATGTGAATCGATATAACATGTGTTGATTTAGCTAGCTCAAGCACTTGTTTTGATTTAATAGCTCAAGTACTTGACTTATGGTGTTCTTCTTGTATGCTAGCTCAATTACACATTCTGATTTTTTATAAGTGTAATTTTGTTTTATTAGTTTCTTATAATTGGTCTTTTCTTTTGGCAGTTTAGAGACACTCAGCTATTGGAATTGGATGCTTGCTTATAGGAAGTAGCAAATTGATTTAGTTGTGTTTGTTTCTATAGGACCTAATATATGCATTACTGTTATATAGGGAAAAAATGAGACATTATTGTACTTATGGAGCCTTATGAAATACACTTAATTGATTCTTTTGAGGTCATTTAGTGAGATGTGTCTTGCCATTTACTATTGACAGCATTATATAATTAATTTACTCTTGAAAGCAACAAAAAAATGACAATGAAAAAATGCTATAGAAAAGCTATAAAAAGAACTATTAAGTATTCTAAACACTAGCAGCACATATAATAGCATTTTTGGATAGCTATATAGTCATTTAATGATAGCATTTTAAAAAAGCTATGAAAAAGCAATATAATAGCATATTAGAAATGCTATGAAAAGCAATATGATAGCTTTTTAGAAACGTTATAGAATAGCTTTTTTTTTTATAGCATTATAAAAACGCTATAATATACTTTTGATCTATTATTGCGTCGGCTGTTATAGCGTTTTGAAAAATGCTATAAAAGAGCTTTTATAGCTTTTTTTGAGTGCTATAAAAGCTCTTTTGTGTTCTAGTGTAAAAATATACGATATCGGTTAATGTAAAAATTGATATTAAAAAAGTGATGTCTATTACAGTTTTGCTTGTAGTGTTTGGAGGCAAGAAAACCGTACTAAAGGTACTCACTAGTGGATTCTTTTGGCCTACTATATTTAAAGATGCATATGCTTTTGTTACTAGTTGTGATAGATGCTAAAAGGTTGGAAACAATTCATCAAAAAATCAAATGCCCCTAACTAATATCTTGGAAGTTGAATTGTTTGATTGTTGGGGCATTGACTTTATGTGACCATTCCTTAGTTCCTATGGCAATTTATATATTTTTTTGTGTGTTGATTATGTGTCAAAGTGGGTTGAGGCCGTAGAATCCAAGACAAATGATCACAAGATGGTTATGAAATTCTTCAAGGAGAACATTTTTTCAAGGTTTGGCACTTCTAGGGTTCTCATTAGTGATAGATGATTACATTTCATCAACAAGCCCCTTGAAGCCTTACTCAAGAAGTATGATGTGAAGCACAAAGTGAGCACTCCCTATCATCCATAAACTAGTGGACAAATTGAGATTTCAAATAGGGAAATCAAACATATCCTAGAGAAGATGGTGAACACTTCAAGGAAGGATTGAAGTTTGAAGTTGAATGATACTTTGTGGGCATATAGAACCGCATTCAAGACACTTTTAGGAATGTCAGCTTATAAGCTTGTGTATGGGAAGACATGTCATCTAGCCGTGGAACTTGAACACAAAGCTTTGTGAGCACTTGAAGAGTTGAATTTTAACTTTATCAAGGTCGGTGAGAAGAGGAAGCTTGATCTTTGTGAGCTGGATGAGTTGAAATATGAGGCATATGAGAATGCCAAGTTATACAAGGAGAAAACCAAAGCATATCATGATAAGAAGTTTGTGAAGAAGAATTTTAAGCTAAACTAACTTGTGCTTCTTTACCATTCAAGATTAAAGTTGTTTCCGGGCAAACTTAGATCAAGATGGAGTGGTCCATTTCAAATAGTTTAAGTCTTTCCCCATAGAGCCATTGAAATCAAGAACATGAAGAGTTGAGATGTGTTCAAAGTGAATGGCCACCGTTTAAAGACCTACGTCTCGACTAGCTTTAATGAAGAAGAGGAAGTCCTTTACTTTAAGGATGCTCCTTGTGCACTATAAAGGCAACTCAAGTGTTGGAGGTCTAAAAGGGAGAGTTTTTCTTGACCCTTATCTTGTTTTAAATTTATTTATTTATGCTTTGTTGTTTTATGTGTTGTTGTTGTGTTGTGTGTTGTTTATCTTTCACACTATGCATAAATTTTTCATTACAAAACTTTCAAAGTCACTTTTTAACATTGAGGACAATGTTAGATTCAAGTGTGGGGGGAAGGTAACTTTTATTGAAAATTTTTAATTTTTGTTGTTTAATAAGGGCTAAGAAGAGAATGAGCATGTTTAGGTCTTAAAAGTTCCTCTCTTGTTAATCGTAAGTTATGAGACCTTGTTTGAATTTATTTGCACAAGCTTTGTCAATGTGATGCATTGTAATGAGAGAAGCATAATAAGACTTGTAGGAACCAATTATGTCATATATATGAGTTTTGAGCCTAATGAAAGTGCATATATTGTTCCTAGCACTTTGTTCTTCATGTGTGATCAATATTGTGCATATTGCATCTCTAGAACTTGCTTAATATCTCTCAAAGTTTTGTGTCATGTATGAATCCATCTTGGAAATTATTTAGGCATTATGAATCCACCATGACCAAATAAGCATAATCCATAAATATGTTATATCTATTAGATTGTCATTTTGTGCCTTTATGTTAGCCTTTCATTTCTTTCCACTACAAATATTTTACCATTTTGCTTAAACACTAGCCTTACCCTTTTCAAGCTAACTAGTGAGCAATATGAGATTGAGTTATGTTAAGGTGCTTGCAAAGAAATAAGTTTGGGGGTTTTGAGAAAGACAAGTGTGGGGGGTGTTCTATGTATGCGAAAAAAAAAAAATCGTAATTGTAATTGCATGTCCAATTGTCAAACAGGGTGTGGATGTGATAATTTTGGAAATGCAATTGCATCTCTGGCTTGAAAGGATTGGATAAAAAAAAGTGTTATTCAAGAAATAAAAAATGTTTTTGGTTTAAGTTTGGGGGAATGGTTTGAGGGTTGAGTTTTAGCAAGCATCTTAAAGTCTTTAAAGTTCTTAAATCTCAACAAGAGAATTGCTTATTATGTTTGCTTGAAATTTGTCATGACCTTTTCTTTTCATTTCTTTAACCCCTCACCCTAAACCCTATTACAACCTAATAAAAGTCCTTTTGATCCAAGATATTTTGTGCATGACTAGTGGAGATGAAATTGAGTAGCAAGAATATGGAGGCATATGCACAACATTACATTGAGTGCATACACTAACCCTTAAACACTTGTGTCAAAATAGAGAGCATTCCAATGAATGTTTGATTATCCAAGTTTAAATTGCATATCTTGTGAATGCAATGAATTGACATATGGTTTATATTGCACACACTCAATCAAGCATGTGTTTCATGTCTTGTTATTAGCACTAGAGAAAAATCTAAAAAATATTTTGTTCTTATGAAATTTATAGCCCTATCTTGTATTTTTCTTTATTATATGTTTTGTTTTGCTCGAGGACGAGCAAAACCTAAGTTTGGGGGTATTTAATATGTTCATAAATTCATATCCTTTTATATTCCCCTTACTTAGTTTTTGTGAGTTAATTTGATTAAAAGCTTTAAATTTCATTTAGTTTTGTGTTTTTAGATTTCGAGCAATAAAATGAGAAATTTCACCATTTATTATCCTTAATAGATTTTAACATGAATCCAATTGGAGATAGAAGCTAACACCTTGAAGTTATTCTAGGTTAAATTTTGTGACATTTGAAGACTTCTAAGGTGTTCATTTTGAATTTTAAAGTCAGCCCAAAACTACACCCGAGGAGAACTGAGTCAAATGCATTGTGTGGGGCATAACTTTTTGGTTCGAGCTTGGATTCAGGCATATAATATATGGTTGGAAAGAAGACATCCAAGGCTTTCTATTGATATAGAAAACGTAAATTTCTAAGTTGGTTAAGGCCTCCAAATTGCTCTCCAAAAATAGCTCAGAAATCCTATCAGCAAAAGGATAAAGTGGTCCCAAGGCATTTTTCCATTTTGGGTGATTGCCTATTACATGCTCTCTTTCCTTCCACTTTGTTTGCCCATTCTAAGCAAAATTCAGAAACCACAATGTGAAGGTTCTAAATGAGGCAAAAAGAACATCTACCTATGTCAACATCCTTTAAGGATCATCCATTGAGGGATAAGATGAAATATTCTCATTTTTTGAATTAACCAAACCTTATCCCTTCATTTCCTTTGAATCCTAGCCACATATTCTAGACATAACAACTCACCCAAACCCTAAAACACTCTCATTTTTGAGCTCCCCTATCCATCCTCTCTAATTTCACTCATTTCATCATTCATTCCATCATCTCATCTTCCATCTTTCAAAACCCTAGCTTTTTCTCATCTCTCTTCATCATTTCTTTTCTCTATCTTCCCTCCATCAACTCTTCCTCTCCAAAAAGCAAACCACCATCACAACACTCATCTACCATATTCACCACCATTATTGCAAGAGGAGTTTGGAGGCACTTGGGACAAGAAGCTATTTTGGGCATCCTTGGAGGAGTGACACCCCTTGGGAGCTTAACTTCAACATCTAGAGTTTTCTCTTTTCCTTCTTGTTTCCATTTATATATGTTTCAATTTGTGATGTTCTTTGTGATTTCTATGGCTAGTGAGTAGTTTCTTGATTTGGGGCTAGAGATGTAGCCATAGCCCAACCATGAAATAACTTTGTGATTTGTGATATAAATACCCTTTTGGATATATATGCTCTTATGCTAGTTTAAAGATAATGACTTGTATGTGTGAATTTACCACTTGTGCATATGAGAAATGTTGTCATGTAGAAATTGGAGATTGGTAACCTTTAGTTTTTAAAGCTTGTTGCATAAGAGCATGGTAATTTAAAAACACCTTGATTGGATTGTTTTAATTGCTTGGATTCTTCATCCTTAGAGCTTTATGCACCTAGGGTTTGCTATGACATTAATCTTAGGTAATTACCTATCACCTTGGTTGGTATAGTTGATAATATGAAAGAGGATGTGCCCTAATTTGCCTTGATCGGAGGGTAGGAGGGAATCTAATCTATCTAATTTGGCATAATCACTAATTGCATTGTTTGTTACATGAGAGGGTTAGTGTAAAGTGTGAACCCTTAGTAACCCCAAATCCTTCATCATCATTAAATTTAATTTGTACTTGAATTTTCTTGTATTTCCATTTGTTAGTTTCAAATTCTAGTATTACTTATCATCAATCAATCAAACAACAATTCAACACTACACATTTGCACATACCATTATGTTTAGTCTTGTCTTTACGTAGTACATAGTAGGTTGTTGGTTAGTTTTAGAACCATAAAATCAATCTAGCTTGTGGTTAAAATCCTAATCCAATCTCTTGGGTACGACAACCCCCTACTTCCATTTCCATACTAAAACTTGACAACCTTGCACTTGAGGTAGGATAACAACACCCTTCTCTTAAGCATTCGACAAGATCGATCTCATCCTTGTCTTTCCAGGCCGTTTTTTCAGCCAAGTACGCTGACCATCTCTCCAGCGCTTCTTCAATCGTTTCTTGATTCTTGTTCATCATCGGATGTGGATATTGATGCAAACAGGTCAGCCAACATTGACCGCTCATCTTTAATCTTAACTTCCAATTTCTTAACTTCAACCAATTCATTGTCTGTGATCCCAAAAGATTATATATCTTTGGCTCCATCTACCAAGGTTTGAAAAGTGACTCCTTCCTCATACAATTCATAGTCCATAAAGTTGGTTGAAGCTGAAAAAGGCCGTGTATCGGCCGAAATAACATCGATTGTATTGTTCTCATTCCAAAATATTAGCAATTGGTGCAAAGACGACGAGATGCACCAACTACCATTGATCCAATCTCGACCAAGAAGTACGTTATATTGGGAGAACGAGTTCACCACGAGGAAAGTAGTGTCCCTTCTCTTTTTCCCAACCGCTACTTCTAGCGAAATTGCCCCTAGAATTTCCTCGTCATCCTCCACAAAAGAGCTTATCCTCACCTTTGTCGAACATAGGTTATGTTGTGTTTTCTTTAGCTTCTTCAAGGTAGACAAGGGTAGAATATTAGCAGCAGCACCGTTGTCCACGAATACTATATTCATCGAAATTCCATCAATATGTGCACGGGTGTATAACGCTTTTACTTGTTTGGCCATTGCATCCGTTGGTCTACCGATGAATGTTCTTAACTGGTTGTTGAGGTCATCCCCGTGCTCTTTGAGCCACGCAGACCATCCACAATCATTTTCTTCCTGATTTGCTACTTGGTCATCTATTTCTGCCCATGCCTCTTCTTTAACCATGACGTCTCCTTCCAACTAGGCTACTTGTTCTGGCCCTGCTTTGAAATCCAACTGCAAAGTAATGATCATGCCGCATTCAAATGGTCCTAAAGACCCAAATTCGTATGTAATTTTTCCTGAAGGTGATATTTTCATTTGGGGCTCTTTTTCACCTTCCTTGTTGTCACTTTCTTTCTTTTCCTCATAATATATATTCTCCGTCAAAGGTCATCTTCATCTAAGTAATCTTCATCCCCAGCCTCTTCAAATCTCATTTCTTGGTCGGGGTCGACTTTATCTTCATCCCCTTTATTTAAAGAGTCATTCTTTTCTTCAGATGACACATTCGTTCTTAGTGAAAGCTCATGAGATGAAGAAAGAGGGTCTTCCATTACTCCGCCTCTTGAAAGGTCATGAGATGAGGAAAGAGGGTCTGCCATTACTTGGGTTGAAACCGTCTCTTGGCCGATTTTAACTTTGGGTTGTTCAACTACAGGCCGGTCATTGTCGCATTTAGTAATCTCGACCATGGATTGGTCAAATTCGTTCTTGGAAACTTCACTCATAAATTGGTCGATGTCTATCTTGGAAGTCCCAACCTTTTCCTCTTTGGCCTTAAATGCCCCTGACATATGAGCTTCAAGTATATTTATGATTTCCTCTATTTCACTTGGGACAACCATTACCTTAGTCCCTTCAACTTTTCTTTGGACCTTAGGTACGGCCATCGTATTTTCTTCAGCCAAATTATCATCCTTCAAGAGCGCGCTTGACTTCTCCTCTCTTTATCTTCTCCCTTAAATCGGAGCATCTTCTCAATTGAGCCTCTCTTTCCTTAACTCAAGCCTCCTCCTCACGACATGACTGAGCATACTGCCTTTGGACACGTCGAGTTTGGTTCTTATCAGAGGAATCATAATTTTGTTCTTCCCTTTCTTGTACCAAACATTAGATTCAGCTGGGGTTGGTTTGAAGGTGTTTTTTCCCAGTTTTTTCCCACATGAGCCACATTTCTGTTTTGGCCCTCAGCCACCGATACTCGAAGGCTCCTTTCTTTTCTTTCATATGGCTTGGACAAATCCTTTGCCACATTTTCATACCGCAATATCCTATGGTAGGGCCGTTCATACGGCCTACGATAGTTGTCCTCATGGTATCGTCTTGACTCATTTCCCAACTCAATTTTTCTTCTTGGACTACGTAGTCTATCATTCCTTAGTGGTACCATATCCTCCATTTTTCCTTTACCTTTGTCTTTGGGCTGAAATGTTATTGGCTTTCCTTTACCACGCAAATCACCTTCAAGTTGACGCCTTGTCCTGCCACCTAAGTCAATCCTCCTTCTTGGGCTATGAGGGCGGAAATTCTTAGGTGGTGACATTTCATCCATTTTGCCTTTGCCTTTTTCTTGGAAATGACGCTCAGTTGACTTCTCAAATTCATGCTCTTGACCAACCTTTTTCTTTTCATGGGTCGTGGTCAGCATGCTTTTGTCCCAATTTTGGGACGACTTTAGAACGTTATCGTTCTCCTCATTCTGTTTTATCGATTCCACCCTAAAGGCTTCTAGTTCTACTTCACATTGACACCTACTACACAACATAGTTCCCTTGATTTGGGCCAATTTTTCTTCTGGCCGAGTAGTCACCTATTGGCCGAACTTCTTCTCTTTGGGATTGTCCCCCAAGAGTTTGGGATGACCTACTCCCATGTCCCCCAGTGTAACGACCCGACCCAAATTTCCATAAAAAATTTAAATTTTTATTTAACTATGTTTTTAAGAGGTTTTTTTTTAAAGGATGTTGAATTGTATTTTAAAGATTTTGAGATTTATTTGGAAAATAAAAAGGGTTTTTTGATTTAAATTTTTTTTGGGCTTGACCCAAAGTTGACTTTTAAAATAAATGGGCTTTCGAATTTTACTTTGGGTCCGTTAGATAGGTTTCGAGCCCACGATTTCATAGACAAGTAGCACGCGTCGATCCGAGTTACAGTTTGAGAGATATGAGTGTTTGAAGCGAGGGGCAATTTTGTAAAATTGACAAATTGGGTTTTAAAAATTTCAAAATCAGATTTTTTTAAGGGGTTTCTCTCTTTCCAGAACATTTTTTTTTCTCTCTCTCTCTCTCTCTCTCTCTGTCTTCCCTCCCTGTGACCACCCCTGCACACTAGCTGCCGCAGCCACCACCTCTCCCAGACATCGGCCACCTCCCTCCGATCTGAGCTCACCGACGAACACCCTAGGCGTTGACCACCCTCCCGAGCTCATTCTCTCTCCTCATTCTCTCTCTCTCTCCCCCTTTCTTTGTGCGCAACCAGCCTAGCCACCCAGCCATTTACGGTGACTTTTCTGTCGACTCCAACCACCGGTGACTTCCCCTTTGGCCGACCAGCTCAGCCCGGCCATTCCTCCAACCAGCCCAGCCCAGCCCCTTCATTCCTCAGAAAACTCTCATAGAGACACCGACCTTAATTCTCCAAATTTCGGCCAGTTTTCACCACAAATCTTCGAGTATTTTAGTGGGTTTTCTCATTGAGGTATAGGCCTCCATTTTTCTTCTAAGTTGGTTGTTTTATTTTGAATTTTGGTGGAAATGAAAATTCTTAGTTTTAAGGCCATTTTCGGGTTCCCTTTGAATCTAAGAGTTAGAGGCCATTATTGTTGTTTTCTTATACAAATTACATCTCTAAGAACCTCATTTGTCATGTAGAAACATAAATTTGGAATAAATTTAGAGAAATTTGAGTTTTGGGAAGTTTGATTTGCAAGGTTGGAACCTATTCGGGTCTGCTGAGGATTTGTTGAGTGTTATGGTAATTTTGGTGTGGTTTTGGACAATCTCATCTTTAGGAAACCTAAAAGTGGATGTTAGATTTGAATGTATGAGAAATTTTTGTGTATTTGGTTAATTTTGGGCTTGAGACAGCCACCTTAGGCGACAACCATTTTGGTTTAAAACCCCCACTAATATTTTATGTTTTTAGGACAATTTGAGTGAGTTATCGATATTGGTTAGGTTGATCCGGGAAGCTTTCAGAGTGTTTACGTAGGTGTTTTGGGTCTACGTGTGGTTGTTGTGAACCGTCGAGTTAGAAGGAGAGTCGGGTGTGATGTTAAGTTGAGCACATGTCTACATTTAAGTGTCTTGACTCGAAACTAATTGTATTTCTTTGATTGTTTATTTATAGGCGAGACGACCGTGGCTCGTAACGATCCGGCGGAGGATCGAAGCTAGGCCTATCTCTGTGAGTGGACTTTATTTTAAAAACTTTTTTATGAAATTCCTAATTTAATTTTTATTCATTGTTTTGAGCTTTATTGAGAATTGATGAATTGTGAGTGAATTCTTGTTTCTTTAAAATGTTTTATAAAATTTGTGATTTAGTTTGGGTATGAAATTTTAGTTGAGAATTTGAGGTTTAATAGACTTTTGGTTTTTCTTAGAATTTATGGAAATCTCAT
Source organism: Dryas drummondii (assembly GCA_003254865.1). Classification (NCBI taxonomy): domain Eukaryota; kingdom Viridiplantae; phylum Streptophyta; class Magnoliopsida; order Rosales; family Rosaceae; genus Dryas; species Dryas drummondii. The sequence continues at coordinate 42,375 of QANW01008856.1, read as the reverse complement.
CAATTATTTTATATTTAACGTTTTGAAGTTGATTTTGGGATTTGATTAATGGTATTAAATTTTGGATTACAAATGTTACCGCAAATAAATTTCTTCTTGTTGGATGTTGAGAAGTAGAAGAGGGACATGTGTCAGCAAGGGTAGGCTGAGAGGGTTTCTTGTTCCTTCTCTTGGCTTGCTTAAGCTTATACCACTCCGGGTAACTATGATTCTTCCAGCAAACATCCACTGTATGTCGAGTACTATTGCAATGATTGCAGAGGCAAGCAGAAGGCTCAGAGGAAACAGCAGGAGGGGCTAGCCAAAAGCTGCTTTTCTGGGCTACCAGGGCTGAAGCCACAGAACTATCTTCAGTTCCCATGGTGACCTGTCGTTGTGCTTCGCGACGAACCAGTGAGTAGGCTTCTTCCAGGCTTGGTAAAGGAGAAGCAACCAAAACACGACTGTTGACTTGATCCAAACTGTGATCAAAACCTGCAAGAAACATATAAATCCGATCCTCAGCTATACGCTTTCTCTGTTTCTCAGCATTAGCTGTACACTCCATATCATTAGGCCGTCGATAATCTAACTCCATGCAAATGGAGTTCAACTTATTATAATACTTAGTGAGAGGCCGGCCACCCTGACGCAATTGAAAGGTCTTCTTCATCAATTCATAAACCTGAGAAGAGTCAGAGGCATCAAGATAGCACCTCTTAACAGCATCCCAAACCTCCTTCGCTGTTCCAAATTGAACGAAATGAGACATGAGGTTGGGCGTCATGGAATTGATGAGCCATGACTTCACTATGGAATCTGCAGCTTCCCACTCATCATAGGTCGGATCAGTCTCTGCAGGTGCAACCTTCCTGCCTGTAATATAGCCCTTCTTATTTCTGCCGACAATATGCATCTCCAAGATCTTAGACCAAATGCGATAATTAGTACCATCCAATTTGATATGGATTGGAGAAGAGGTCTCCTGAAAAGTCACAATGGATGACATCTTGTTTTCAGAAATCACAGGGGTCTCGCTGGTAGAGGTAGTGACAATTTTGTTAGACATAGGATGCGGCTAGGATTTCTTTCAAAGAAAGATTGAGGCTAGGGTTTCGGCTTGACTGATCGGCACCTTCCTGTTTGGCTAGGGTTTGTTGATGGTGTTTAGCTAGGATTTTAAGAAAGAAAGATAGGCTAGCAGCGGCACAAGAGAAGAGCTGGAGTTGCTCTTGGAAGGGTGCGGCAGCAGCAATTCTTCAAGTTAGGGTTTCAGCAAGAACAAAGATATTTATTTTTTTCAATTTACTGTCGTAGTACTGTAGCAGTACTGTAGCGGGAAAAAAAAAATTCTTTGGAAAACCTAGATCTCTAGGCTCTGATACCAACTTGATAATATGGCTGAATGAATTTTTCATATATCTCAAGGTATATTTATACAGGATACATAAAACCATTTAAGGTAAGTCAACTATATAGCTAACTTGCAGCTCTGACATTAATCCCTAGCTAAATAAGGAAAACCTATATACACGCTAACTGTATCCATGGAGGAAGCTCCATGGTTCCGTCAAGAATTCAAGATTATACTATCTTAAAGTCAATTGGCATTATGCTGCTTGAAATACATTTCATTGTGCAGGGTTCAATTCTAACAAACTTTAATTTTTCTTCTAATATCTTTTATTGACAGGAAAAGACCCAGATAGAGACAGGAGGTTAGGAAGTAGCCTTACGGAGGCCCTTAAACTGGTTTTATTAATAGGTATGTATGTGTGTGTGTTTGTGTGTATTCCCATTTTCTTTTTTTTCTCTGTTTTATACAAATCAACTTATGCGTAATATATCAATATATGGATAATGGATGTCTATATAGTCTTGACTCTTGATCTAGTAAGTAGCCAAGTTGATTGTAATAGCATCTCAGTCCTTAGATAAAGTATGACATCTATGATGAACAGAACCCAATATATGGACTCAAACAACCTGGAAAATATCTTATAGAAAAGAAAAATTTCCAAAGTAGTCGTAGCATGCAGATATGCAGACGTTGCATGTTATGTTGTAACATATGGATCAAGGTAGCTAGAACAGTTATGTTGACCTTTGAGGCTTTGATTTGATTTCTTAATGAGTAAATTGGACGGGGGAGTCTGTCTGGGAGTTTCCATGGGGCTCTGATTTGATATCTCTGGTGATCACATATTATATGTTTAGGAAGGTTCTTATTTTGACACATTTTCAAATAGTACAAGTTAATGACCACAAAAGGAGCAATAGCATTCTCTTTAGTAGTAATTGAGATTTACTTTTTTCTTGAATTGCTTCTTCTTTATTTGTTTTCTTTATCTCACGTACTGCTTTAGATATCAGGTATTGTATTTATGGCGTTTGGCCCAAGTTATTCTTATTCTCTCATCAGATTATTGGTATGGCCAAAACTGGAGTGATGAGGAAGCATCAACAGCCCTTCGATATTATTGCATTTATATAATTTTTGTGGCTATGAATGGTAAGTAATGTTTTAATTCTGCTTATCAGTATTCACAGGCGTATCTAAGTGGTCTTTCGCTTGCAACCATTTTACATAGAATACTACCAAAACAAACTTAAGTAAAGAGATAGTTCATGGAAGATCAAGCACCACTTCATTTATTCATTCTTCTTTTTATTCTTTCTATTTTATGGAACATTCTGAATTCAATATTCAATTGTCAATTATGACATAAGATTAATGAGATGCGAAATCCTGGAAGTACCCTCCAAATGATGAATTTCCTTTATGTTTTTTTTTAAGTAAAGGATGCCTTAAGATTCATAAGGGATTTTCTTGTCTATCAAGATGTAGTAAGTACCAGGATACTAAAGTGGTGGTAAATGGTGATAATAAAGAGTACGCATGTCCAAATTCATTGACAATCTACTAAAGTCTTTCATTTGGAACTGGAACTCCTTTCATATCGTCAATTTTTCGACATATTTGCATCTCTCTATAGGAAATCAGTCATCAGTGGTCTGGTGATAGCTCAGAGATCTTACTGCTGTGCCTGAGAATTATAAGACTTGAACTGAGATTGTGCTTTGAATTTACATCAGGAACTTCTGAAGCATTTCTACATGCAGTTGCAAAAGACAAGCAACTCCTGTGGTTGAATGTTGCATTAACTGTGTTCACAGTTATACATGTGGTACTGAATATCCAGCTGGTAAACTCAGCTGGTGCAGTTGGCTTAATTTTGGCAAATTCATTAAGAATCCTTTTCTAAGGTTAAGCAATTTCCTTAAAGTCTTTTTGGTAACACTGTTGTCTTTTATCCATTTTCAATTAAAGAAACTGTTTTTTTTTTTTCTTTTTTTCTTTTCAGAAGAGTGGCATATGGTTGTTGTCTTTGCTATATATAAAATTCACATTATAGAAGTTTTTTCTTTTGTCCGACTTTTGGTGCATTTGACCTGAAATATGTTTGAGGCCATTAATAAAGACACTTGATGATCTTTTGTTTTTTCCTTTATTTTTTTGCAAAATTATGAAATTACATAACACATCAATATAGATGACAGCATCAGTGTTGGATGGGGTTGATCACAGAGTACTATGCAATTTGGTTCATTGGTTCTAGTCTCTGGTTTCTTAACATGTCCAGATATGATTTTGAGGATAATATACTCTGGGGTATTCATCAAGCGTTATTTCCAGGTGTGGTTTTATTTATTTATAGTGTGTTTCATGATGAGTTTAACCCTTTACTAATTTTTCTTTTTCTCTCTTCATAGGATTCTTCCTCATTTTCTTTTTACAGATGCTTACCTTTAGGATTCAGGGATAACTACTATTATTTCTGAGAGAATATTTCTAGACAGAGTATTTGTCTTTATTAATACCTGGCCAATTTGTCTTCATAGTTCATTCATTTTTATACGTGTATTGGGTTGCCCTGCAAATTGACTTGGCCAACTTGAAAATAATTGTGTATGCACGGGAAGGCGTTTAAACCGGGAACCGGGTACACCGAATCAAACCGGGGGAAAAAAAAAAAAAAAAACCATAAAAGACCACTTTGACCAAAACTAGTCAACACCAGGTCCAATCCAATTCTGGTTCCGATTTTGCACTTCACAGAACTGTACTAGACTGAACTGGATCGTTTAATTAATATGTATTTTTAATTTTTATACATATTTAATTTTTATACAATTTTTATACACTTTTTTAACATTTTTATACACATTTTTACACATATTTTACACATTTTAGATAATAAAATTAATGTTAACCTAGCTATATTTTAGACCCTAAAATATATTTTATATAACCCTATGGCCTATATTATATATATATAATAATTTTTTAGTATATAATTTTAGTTACACCTTTTATAATAAAATTAGTATATTCTTTATACTTTATAATCTATATGCTAAACACTATATACTAAAATTATTATAGTTCTAGAGTATAGTATATAGTTATAAACTTCTAATAGGGAAAATTATGTATTAAGGTTTAGGGTTTAAAGTTTAAAGTTTAAAGGAAACCCTATAGTCTATACCGTAAACCCTAAAGTAATAAGTATATAACATATATAACTAATAACTATATAAGTATATAACCCTAATTGAAACCCCAATTAGACTTATAGTCAACTATAACCCTATACCCTAATACAATTATAACCATATACCCTAAACTATATTAATTACCCTATACATATATAAGTAAGAGCAAATTACAATTTAGTATCTCAACTTTACAGGTTGTTTCAATTTAGTACTCCAACTTTGAAAACTTGCAAAAACGTTCCTCAACTTTCATTTTGTGTCAAAATAGTACCTCCGTTAGTTTTTCTGTCAAATAAACCGTTATTTGCTGACGTGGCAGGGGTATTTTTGTCTTTTTCTCTAAATTTAAAAAATAATAATATTTTCAAAAGTTTTCGAATAAAAAAATTTCTTAAAATAATTAAATGAAAAAATTTCATAAAACAAAAAAAAAAACCTTTCTCCAGCCATGCCCCACGCCCATCCCCCCCTCCCTTCCCCGTCCCCCACCGAGCCTTTCCCC
>QANW01008856.1:23578-37304 GCA_003254865.1 Dryas drummondii | reverse complement strand
CTTTGACTCAATTGACCAAGAAAGACCCTACAACCCCCACCCCCCGCAGCATCCCTATCCCGCCCAACCCAGATTTCCACAGACCATAAAACAAAAGAATCGAGGAGGAAGCTATGGTGGGTAGTTTAGGTGTAGAGGTCAACCAAAGTGCTTCTGAAATAAGCGTTGGCTGTGAGATGTGCTTTTCTTCGTCTTGCAATGGCAGGCCCAGCAGTGCGGTTTGGTGTGAAAGCAACGAAGACAAGTCTTCTGCGAAGCCCTTTTCTTTTTATGCTCCAAGCAACCTCCTTGCCCTCGCCCTAGCGTGACGCCGAACTTTTCATCGCTCTCACCCTCCCCCACCCCTCGTCCCTTACCAGCCCCCCACTCCCCCCACTTATCCCCTCCCTCCTCCTCCCCGCCCCCAGCCAGCCAGCCCCTAACTGATAGGACTCAAATGTAAATAGTAAACTGTTATAAACGGCTTGCTGAAGGAGAAATTTGCTCGTATCGATGCGCGGCGTTTGGACTCACCGAACATTCGTTGTGTCATTCTTGACCAAACTAACTCCGATGACGATGACGGTGACGGTTTTCTCCATCGCCAAGAGAATGAGAGAGGCGTTCCTTTCGAGCGTCGTCAACCTTTCATCAAGATAGATTTCCCAAGATTCGTTGATGGGGATGATCCAATTGGGTGGATTTTTAAGGCTGAACAATACTTTGATTACTTTGATATTCCACCAGAGGAAGGTCAAAATGGTTTCTTTCCATTTGAATCGTGAGGCGTTACAATGGTATTAATGGGAAGATTGTGCTACACATTGGCCGCGGTGGGAAGATTTTACGAAGGCTTTTTGCAGGGAATTTGGGTCTCATGAGTTTGAGGATTGTGCAGAATCGTTGTTCAAGTTGCGTCAAACTAGTTCTGTGGAGGCTTACATACTGAGTTTCGTCGATTGGCGACTCGAATTAGGGATTTCAGTCCAATTTTTCGTCGAAGCTGTTTCGTTAGGGGTCTAAAGAACGAGCTTAAACACGATGTGAAGTTGCTAAGGTTTGCTACAATTCAAGAAGCTATGGCTTTTGCCATGGAAATCGAGGCCAAGTTGCAAGAATGCAGGTTAGTTAATTCTGTGGGATCTTTTAAGCCAAGATTACCTTTTGTGCCTGCTATGACTGATCTAGGTCCAGCTAAACATAAAAACATGCCTAAACGAGATATGCCTATTAAGAAATTAACTCATGAGGAAATTCAATTCAAGAAACAGAACAATCTTTGTTTTTTACTGTACTGAGAAATTTTCTAAGGGTCACAAATGTGCTGGAAGGAAAATCTTATTGTTAGATGTGGGGTATAATAGTTCTGACGAGGAGGAGATTGTGCAAGAATTACATAAAATGGAGATTACTGCTTGTTGTGTTACAGCTTGTGCCTTGTTTGGTACACCTGCACCTGCTGCAATTAAAACTATGAAAGTATATGCCTTGGTTAAAAACTGTCCTGTGGTGGTAATTTTTGATTAAGGGAGTTCTCATAATTTCATCGATTTAGCATTGGTAAGAAGCTTGCTTGGAAATTGGATCAGTCTAACATCTTTGATGTTATGATAGCAGATGGTGGACAGGTTTAGAGTAAAGGTTGTTGTCCTGCCGTACCATTAACAATAGGAAATTATACTTATACTTCTGATATGTTTGCCTTACCATTGGGTGGCTGTGATATTGTGTTAGGTGTACAATGGTTGAGAACTTTAGGGCCAGTTTTATGGGATTTTGAGAAATTGACAATGGAATTTTGGTATGAGGGTGTGCGGATTAGTTTGTCTAGTTCTAAACCTCAACCTACACAATCCATCTCTTCTCATCAAATGCAAAGATTGTTGCATTCAAATTGTTATGGGGCTGTCTTATATGCTGTGGAAAAGGAGGAATGTGTTAAGCTTGCAAATGATTTAGCTCACCCTCAACAACAGAAGCTACAAGCTCTATTGGATTCCTTTTCGTCTGTGTTTGGAACACCTACCACACTACCTCCTATGCGTGAACATGATCATAGAATTCCACTTATTACGAGTTGTAAACCTCCAAGCATTAGACCCTATGCTTATGGCCCATTACAGAAGACTGAAATTGAGAAGTGTGTCAGGAAACTGCTAGTTTCTGGATTTATCATAAACAATCACAGCCCTTTTTCCTCACCTGTATTGCTGGTCAAAAAGAAGGATAGCACTTGGAGAATGTGCATGGATTATAGACAATTAAATGAGCTCACTATTAAGGACAAATACCCAATCCCATTGATTGATGATATGTTGGATGAATTACATGGGGCAATGTATTTTTCTAAATTGGATTTGAGGAATGGTTACCATCAGATAAGAGTTCATTCTGCAGATATTGATAAGACTGCTTTCAGGACTCATAAGGGACATTATGAATTCCTAGTAATGCCTTTTGGCTTGACCAATGCCCCTACCACATTTCAAGGTTTGATGAATGAGATCTTCAGAGCTTGTTTGAGGCAGTTTGTTCTGGTATTTTTTGATGATATACTAGTGTACAACACTTCTTGGGAAGCTCACTTAAGCCATCTTAACATTGTGTTGGGGTTGCTGCAACAACATCAATTATTTGTTAAAATGTCTAAGTGTGCATTTGGAGTCACAACTATTGAATACTTGGGCCATATTTTTTCTAGAGAAGGTGTTTCAGCTAACCCTTCCAAGTTGCAAGCAGTGGTAGATTGGCCTTTACCAGTTTTTGTAAAGAGTTTGAGAGGCTTTTTGGGTCTTACGGGGTATTACCATAAATTTATTCCTGACTACGGACGATTGAGCTACCCTTTGACTCAATTGACCAAGAAAGATGGGTTTATTGAACTCAAGAGGCTACTGATGCATTTCATAAGCTTAAAGCATTAATGGTATCTCCAAGGGTCTTAGCCTTACTAGATTTTACAAAAACTTTCATTATTGAAAGTGATGCTTCTAGTACTGGAATTGGTGATGTGTTACAGCAGGATGGAAAACCTATTACCTTCACCAGTAAAGCTCTTGGTCCAAGGAATCAGGCACTTTCCACATATGAAAGGGAAATGATGGCCATTGTTCATGCAATTAAAAAATGGCATCACTATCTACATATATTTTGTGATCAAAACAGATCACCATAGCCTCAAATATTTTTTGCACCACAAGGCTCAAACTCCTTGCCAACAGAAGTGGGTCACCAAACTGCTAGGTTATGATAATGAGATCCATCATAGACAAGGTTGTGATAACAAAGTTGCGGATGCTTTATCCCGATCCCCACTTGTTTATAGTTCTTGTTCTACAATGGCTCAGGTGCATTGCGTGGATACAAGATCATATGATCTAGCGGATACTAAGGCTTGTTCTGAGACTCTTGCTATTTCCTACCCTTATCATAGCTGGATGGATGATTTGAGGAGGTACAATGAAGGTGACCCTTGGATTTTGGCTAAGATGCAGCAACTTTCATCAAATAGCTCTACCCAACCGGTTCACACTCAGTCTGTTTTTGAAACTAATCACCTGCAGAAGTACCATATTGATAATGGTCTCCTCAAATACAAGTCTCGGATAGTATTGAGTCCCACATCTGAATAGAAAACCAAAGTTTTTCATGCTCACCATTCAGTACCAACAGCGGGTCATGCCGGTTTTCTCAAAACTTATCAGCGATTATCTAGTAGTTTTTATTGGTCTGGTATAAAGACTGATGTTAAGCAGTTGGTTACCGAGTGCCACACTTGCCAACAGCATAAGTATGAGACCTTATCCCCTGCTGGTCTACTACAACCATTGCCTGTGCCAGATAGAGTTTGGACTGACATTTCTATGGACTTTATTATTGGCTTACCCCATGCCATGGAAAATTTGTTATCTTCGTGGTAGTTGATAGATTGAGCAAATATGCTCACTTCATTGCCTTAACTCATCCCTATACTGCAGCAACAGTTGCTCAGGTATTTGTGGATCATGTCTTTAAGCTCCATGGGATGCCTAGTTCTATAGTTTGTGATAGGGACCCAATTTTTGTCAGTGATTTTTGGCGGGAATATTTCAAATTACATGATGTAGCTTTATGGATGAGTTCTGGCTATCATCCTCAAACAGATGGTCAGACAGAGGTGGTGAATAGGTGTCTGGAAACATACTTAAGGTGTTTTGCTGCAGCTCAACCAAGGAAATGGGTTCAATGGTTATCCTGGGCAGAGTTTAGTTATAATACAGCCTTCCATACTGCTACCAGGTTGACTCCATTTGAGGTGGTGTATGGACAACCTCCTCCCACTGTTACTCCCTATGAGCAAGGTACAACTAAATTTGCTGGTGTTGACAGAACTTTGGTTGCAAGAGATAGGGTGCTTACCCTTCTCAAAATTAATTTGGGGCTGGCACAGGACCGAATGAAGATTCAAGCAGATAAACATCGACAAGAAAGGGAATTTCAGATTGGTGATAAAGTGTACTTGAAATTAATTCCTTACAGATTGCAGTCATTGTTTGCTCACTCCTACCATAAACTTCTACCTAAATTCTATGGTCCTTACGAAATCTTGGATAAGTTAGGGTCAGTAGCTTATAAACTCAAGTTACCTGAGGGTTGCAAGATTCATCTTGTTTTTCATGTCTCATGCTTGAAGAAGCAGTTAGGGAATCATGTTGCTCCTACACTAGCTTTACCACAGATTACTGAAGATGGCATTGTCCAAGATGAATCCTTAGCTATTTTGGAAAGGAAGTTAGTCAAGAGGGGTAATGTAGTTGGGGTGAATGTTTTGGTTCAGTGGAGACATCACTCTCCTGAGGAGGCTACATGGGAAGATTACTATGACATGAAGGCAAGATTTCCTGAATTCATTGCTCAAGCGGAAGCTGCTGCTATGCTGGGAAGGTGAAGGTGCAATTGCACTATGGTTGTTGCTGTGCTTGGACAGTGAAGATGCAATTGCAATTTGGACTTTCCTTTTTCTTTTTTGTTGATTTTCTTGTTAATATTCGTTTACACATTCTGTAAATTTGGTTTCATAGGGGAAGGTGATGATAGGACTCAAATGTAAATAGTAAACTGTTATAGACAGTTTACTATGTGCCTGCCACATATCATATTTTTAGTGGGTCTTGGCTGTATTGTTGTTGGGGCTTTTCTATTGCGACAGCTCTGTTGCTGGTATATTACCAGACCAGCTCTTGTGTAAAAGGCAATTAATGAATAATGAAATGTTCTTGTTCTTGATTCTTAGTCAGTCTCTCTAAGGTAGAAATTAGGGTTCTATCACCAACCATCAACCCTGTTGCACCCCCTCCCCATCAGCCACAACGCCGTCGCACCCCCCACCCCCTCCCTCAGATGGTCGTTTTGGTGTGAATTTTTGAAGGTGTATTATATATAAAAAATACATGGCATCATATAATGAGCCAAAAATAGTGGATCGAGGTGTTAAGGAGAAGAAGAAAGATTCAGGGAGGAGAGAGGAGGATGAGGAGGAAGAAGGAGAGAGGGGGTGGATTCATGGAAAAGGTGAAGGATTTCATTCATGATATAGANGGAAAGGTTTTTTTTTTTATTATGAAATTTTTTTATTTAATTATTTTAAGAAATTTTTTTATTCAAAATTTTTTTAAAATATTATTATTTTTTAAATTTAGAAAAAAAGATGAAAATATCATTGCCACATCAGCAAATAACGATTTATTTGACAGAAAAACTAACGGAGATATTATTTTGACACAAAATGAAAGTTTAGGTACTTTTTTGCAAGTTTTCAAAGTTGGGGTACTAAATTGAAACAATATGTAAAGTTGATGTACTAAATTGTAATTTGCTCTATAAGTAAGTATATAAATATATAACCTATATAACTATCTAAGTGTATAACCCCAATTAGACTCATAGTCAACTATAACTCTATATCCTAATACAATTATAACCATATACCCTAAACTATATTAAATTATTAATTAGTTAATTACTCTATACATATATTATATATAAGTAATAAGTATATAAGTATATAACATATATAAACCCAATTGAAACCCCAATGAAACCCTAATTAGACTCATAGTCAACTATAACCCTATATCCTAATACAATTATAACCATATACCCTAAACTATATTAATTAGTTAATTACTATATACATATATTATATATAAGTAATAAGTATATAAGTATCTAACATATATAACTATATAAGTATATAAACCCAATTGAAACCCTAATTAGACTCATAGTCAACTATAACCATATACCCTAAATTATATTAATTACTCTATACATATATAAGTAATAAGTATATAACACATATAACTATACAAGTATAACTATATAACCACTTTTGAAACCCCAATTAGACTCATGGTCAACTTAAAACCCCAATTGAAACCCCAATTTAATTACACAAAGTCAAACACCCATGAAATTTGAAACATTCAAACAATCAAACAGTTAGACACTTTGATTTAAAACCTCACGCAGTCACGCTGCTCACGCACTCAACTCACCTAAACTCACTCAGCCATACCTCTCGGCGATCTTTCTAAGAAACAAAACCCACTTCTCTTCTTCCTAACCCTAAGTGGCTAAGTCCTTCGCCGACTCGCCATCGCGATCTTCCTCTCTTCCTGTCGTTGTTGCCAACTCACAGTCACTCTCTCACGTCTTAGTGTCTCACTCTCCTCTCTGACTCTCACGTCTCAGTGTCTCAAACCCACAATCATCTCATTCCGTCGCTGTCGCTGTCGCAATCTTCCTCTCGCAACCTAAACAAAAACGTAAACACCTCTCGATCTCCCTTTAGTGTCTCGCCTCTCGACCCGTCGGTAAGTTCTCTCATCTCTCATCGACATGTATGATGAGTTTCGGTAAGTTCTCTCATCGACAATTTTATGTGTATGATCAAAAGTTTGATTACTTTAGGACTGATCCAGTCACTTGAGAAGTCAACAATTTATTGGAGTTACTCCCCATAATGTTTACAAAAGAATAAAACATAAAGATCATATTTGTCAGCAAGAGTTTATTTAGAAGTAATGACACAACAGATATTTCTGACTTCTTTAGATTATTTGTGAATTCTGGTCCTGCAAAATTGGCAAGGCTCGCAACCTGCATCAAATATGTAACTTTCGAGCACCTGAAAAAAAAAATATATATATATTATTTTTACAAAGTGGCTAAAGCAACTAGTTGGTAAGAGTTACGACCCCAACAGTATGATTATTACGCCTACCTCTGCATCATGGTGGACAAGCTGAAGAAGAATTTGAACTTTCAGTATGAGCATTACACGTATATTCCCAACCCCAACTCTTTTGGGTTTGTTTCCACCATCCATGGTGGCCTGTTTGAGGACCATAAGGTTTAAAAAAGAAAAGAAAAAATGAATAGCCAATACTAACATCATACTAAATAAGGGAAAGAGAAGGGGTAAGAAATTTTACTTGTTCATTTCAAAATTGATTGTTCCTTGTGAAGCACGTTTGAGAAGGGCTTCCCTTGCCTCAATTGCAATTCCTTCAGTCTATACAGAGAGAATTTGGTAAAAGGCTTATTGCATCAAAGTGCAGTTTTTCGGTCTCTGAAATACTCAGCTCTTTGACAGGGCTCATGTAGCCTCTACAAGAGTTATTTTTATGTAGTTTTCTTTGTTTTTGGGTTTTAGCCTGCTATTGTACCAAAAAAATAAAATAAAATACTCAGCTCTTATACATACCTCTTCTGGAAACCAAACCCCAGGCTTCGTACTTCCCTCAAGAACTGCCAGAACAAATGCAGCTGTTGCATTTCCAACTGATCTGGAAGACAAATACTATTTCAGTCACATCTCATTCAAATCCTCCAGTAGGTACTTTCAAATACATATGTCCACAAAGATAACATCTAATATGAACCTTGTAAATTTCAGGCATTTTAAAATCAGGGTCCCGATTGAGTTCGGAAAGAAGAAAAAATAAATAGACCTCTGGATAGCTTAAGACTTACACAGAGAGACTCTTGTGACTGAATATACCAACTGTATTGCGCCCGTCAGAACACTCCAAATCAACCTGTACATCCCCACCCCCGAAAAGAACAATAAAGAGAAGAAAGAAACGTCAATTAAAATCCATTTGAATACAATGTGCATACTTGAAAAATGAATTGAAATAATTAAAAATTTAAATAACAATTTCAGTTTTTATATTGCCTCACCCTCATTGATACACGCTCTCCAGCAATTCCATCAACTGCTCGGACTACGGGGTCAAACATTTCAACCATCTGTTGGACTTTGCTTCTGTCTCTCAACAACTCCTGCAATGTTCACTCTAAATTACATAGGCTTATTATAGGAGCTAAAATTACCCAAAATTAATGCTCGGCCATAATGGTTAGCATTTATTTTTTAATCATATCCCTTTCTACTGAAGAATATTGACAATAGTATGTCAACCAAATCTCATCTTACAAAGAAAGGGGTATTTGCCACAAATTAAATAATTGTCAGATTTATCGGTCGATCAGTTATAATTTATAATTTTCCGAAGATAAACTATGGGAGTTAAGTGTGAAAATTTCAAACACTGAGGCCAAAATTTACAAATCAAAATTATCTGAGTAGATACATGCAACACTAAATGTGATAGCGTATTAGCGTACTGCAGGAAGAAGACTAGTCATGGCTGCCATTCCCCAATTCCAAAAGAAGGGTGCAGTTCCAAATCGAGCACTGACAGTGGGTACTCCTAGGATCTCATGTGTACTTCTTACCTCTGGCAAATTCCTGAAAATAAGATTATGTTCAGGATACCCATTTATTTATTGGAACTAATGGAGTTCATACTATATTAATTGAGCAGATAGACAGTAACGATCTGGTTCATCTAAATGGAAATCACTAAGCTTCAAAAGAATGAAAATAAGCCCTGATCCACCCTTTGGAAGTTGATTCTACAAAGAAAAAATATCTTGATGACAAACTACTATGCTAGTTAAGAGCTATTCTGCAATCTAACTACTTCGTGGCCTGTAACCCCTCATGGACAAAACTGACAAAACTCAACCTGGATACAAGGAAACTGTTGGAGAAGGTGGCTATATTAGAGGCATGTTTGTAATCTCACATCGACTATGTAAGGCATCATCCATTTGGGTACATAACAGAGAGCCCTACACACTAAACGCCGAGGCATTTTGGTAAAACTCCATACCCGTTTGCTGGCACAGGTGGCTAAATTCGGGCAAATATCGACATGTATGGTGTGTGTGGGCCTATGAAGTGCATGGTCAGACTCATCAACCGGCTTCCGCCCAACAAAAACTTCTCATGAAGATTCAGCCATGGGACCAATATGGTACATAAAATTCATTTATGTTTCCATTTCTTGTGAGGACCAGAAAATAGAATGGAAACAAATACTTTGGATGAAACTTCTTCAATCTTATCCAAGCTCTTTTGTGCAGTTCCAATATAGGTTATTTTATAATCATCTACTATCAATCTCACTAATATAAGGGGGTAGGTGTGGAGGAGCTTTGCGAGAATGTCAGATTTTGGGCATTCTGGGAATCAGTTCTGACAGAATTTAGGGATCTTTCTTTTTCTACTATTTATTTAGATTGAAGGATAGCTGTATGTTAACTCTTATTTAAGGTGTTTGTGGTGTAAATTGAAGTTTTTTTGTTTTGTAGTTTCTTAGATGTTATGTATTCGTGGAATTCTGGCCCACTATTTGTACAGTATTTCTTTTTTCAATTAATTTGTGTTTCTTGTACCAAAAATATACATATTGGTTTTTTCTCCAAAAAAATAAAAAGGAAAAGCTTTCAGTCTAATGAAAAAGGCTACATAGCAGTTCTTCATCCATTTTATTGTATCTGTACTGACTAGGTGTAAAAAATGGTGACAAATGTTACAATGTCATCAAGTAATACAAGAAATCAAATAAGAAATGGTATCAGAAACTACCAAACAAGTTGTAAAAAAATTATGTGGAAATGTCATTGGCTGTAGCACATTGAAGTTCTAGAGCACCAGTGTCTTTTGTTCTTCAAACCATTATGGAAGTAGTTGAAGAGAACTAAATTTATGCAAGTCCAATTTCATTTTACATACTTTGATGGACTTTTCTGACTACATTGAAACACATTAGGTCACAGATATTTGAAAATTGGAATTGGTACTGCTAAAAGTTTTCACATCTATTAGTGGAACAGATAAGGATTGTAAACTTATATGGTAAACCATAAAGGTAAGCTATCTTTCTTTTCAAAAGAGAAAAATATTCATAGTATCATACTTAACCATAACAAAATGACACCATAATTTGACCAACAAGTTTCAAATGGGTTTTCCCTAGGGCAATTTAATTAAATGGCCCCCTTTATCAAGATTAAGAGCTTGTTTGACAGTGCTTTCAGAAGACTTAAAATCGTTTTTAAATAGTCAAAAGTGTTTTTGCTTGCGTTTGGCAAAACAAATTAAAAGCGCTTCTTACAAAAGAAAGAAGAAAAGAAGAAGAGTTGAAGGGAGAAGAACTACGCACCTTGGAAGAGATGAAGAGATGGCACATACATAATACAGGATATATATATATATATGACTTTACTTGTAAATTGTTCTAATTGATAAGGACAGTTTAGGCATTTCAAAAGTTTCATTAAACCAAAGAACCAGTTCCTCCCTAATTATTTCCAACGTGAATTCTGAAAGCATCTCATGGCAGCTTTTTAAAATCTCTACCAATGGGTTGGGGTTGGAATTTTGGAAAAAAGCTGATGTTCATTTCTTAACCAAACGAGTCTTAAGCTTTTTGACCCCTTGGCCCAAAACTTACTTTTATGGCTCTTTTGTATTTTCTGTGACCAAAATACCCCTCTATATAGAGGATGTGTAGACTGGGAATTCCACAAGTCGACCACAAGGTCCACCATCTGCTCCTTCTCTCTCTCTTTCTCTCCCTCCCTCCCTCCTTGATCGAAGGCTGCTGCTAGCAACCCATGGCTTAAAGCAATTGCAGATCTTGATATGGATTGATCATTGATCTTTGACATAGTAGAAAATGAAGAAAAGAATATTGTAGATGAAATTTGCAAGATCTCAAACCAGATCTGGATTTTTTTTTTCATGTGTCGACCGCACTGTCCACTAAGTGCTATAGCACCACCATGTCAACCGAAAAGTCCACATAGTCCACCGAAAATTCCATTGCAATTTTTGCATCTTCTTCTTCTTCTTCTTCTCCATTGAATCCAGATCTGGTTTGAGAACAAGATCTGGATTGAATTAAGATCTGTTGCAACTTTTTGGTAAATGTGGGATCAAAATCCAAATTAATTGTGAAAAAACAAAGGCAAAAGAAGAGATAAAAGGAAAAAATAAATATGTCGTTGGTCTTTGGGCTGTGATTTGTTCGCACAAAGGCAAATAAATCTGAGCTTTGATTCCCAAAACCAGATCTTGGGTTTCAGAAGAAAGAGAGAAAATGGTGGGAGAGAAAACAGAAGATATGAGGAGGGGGAGAGAGAAGGAGAGAAGGCATCGCGGAGACGAGCTGGGGTTGAACTGGGCGGGGCGAGCGACGGGGTGGGATTTTCGGTCTGGGTGGTTGCAGGGAGATCAGGTCTGGTAAGATCTTGTGAAATTTGTGGGCTGGTTGGCTGGGGAGGGAGAGAGAGAGAGAGAGAGAGAGAGTACAGTAAAAAAAATTGGGTTTTATAAGAAGGGTGTTATGGACATTTCACATAAAAAAGGGTTAAAAAAGCTTAATTTTGGGAGAAGGGGTCAAAAAAGTTAAGTGATATGAAAAGAGGCTATTTAATTAAATTATCTTTTTCCCTACCCTCTTGGAAAACGAGAGAGACTTTGTATACAGTTATATGTGACTCTATTGGCATCATTTTCATAATGACCCAATTGGTTGTCTTAAATTGTTTTCCACATTTGATTTGTATATTATTAACTAATCATATGACTTGGTGACTCCAAACTTATGCATAAAGTGTAGCTTCTTTTAGAGCAATGTCTTTCTTATAGAACTTACAACAGATAAACATCTCTCTTTCCAATGCCTTTTCCAAAGTCAATGTTCAGCATTCCACTATATGGCTTTAGTTTGATCTTTTCTCCTGGTTGAGTAGCCCATTATCATGGTTAGGCATGATATAAAGATTCAGGGTGAGACACCAAGCACAAATAATACAAAAGGAGAAAAAGAATGGTAGAACACTGTTGAAACTAACCTTTGTTAAATGCAACAACCTCCTCTCCAAGAAGCAAAAAACTAGTGGCTAAGATAGTCGGACCAGCCCCACCAGTGCCTGCTGTGTAGTAGTAGAATCTGATAAGAGCATATTTGCACATAATTTGTTAGGCATAGAATTCATCCTGTAGCCTATTGGCCTCATCAATGAGCAAAAAAGCTAAAACACATATTCCATGTTATATGTTAGTATGCATAATGTTAGTTTGATATTAATTATTGACTCATTCCCCGACAACTTAAGGTTTTGGGGCACAGTGTAACGCATAAGATTAAATATGTTCTTTCAATCAAGACTTTTGAAACTTCTCCCAAGCAACCTATTTCAAGTTTCGTAAAAATAAAAAAGACATAAGAGACAACTTGAGGAAGATGTTGATCATGGAGCTTGAGAAGTGCGACCAAAGAAAAGATTTGTTTTGGATTAATATGAAAGACATTGGAAGTAGAAGACAGGATTCAAATTTTGAACTACATAAAGAATCAAAACTAGAAGAAAGGGCAATTAGATGCAAATGATTGGAGATATATTTGTAACCTAATTTAAAAAGTGAAAAGACTCAGGGGCTTCAAATTTAGTAATGGGAAAAATTACCTTAGCCTTTCTGGTTTTCCTTTGCTTTCACTTCTTGCAGCACGAACTAGTTCTGCAGCCATCACTGTATTTATAACAGGAGTCAGTATTTTGGAAGACAGAAATAGCATATATGATCCGGTTTTCACTTCCACACAAAATATCATCTTACGTCACCTCTAAATTTATGAGTACTCCTATGATCTTCCATAGGTGTTCTCACATCTAAATGAATGGGGAAATTTTTTTTTTTTTTTTTTTTATTTAACAGTGGCATAAAACCCTCATCATGTTTTTGAAGAGAAAACTCTAGGCATCATGAATCCTTGAGATATTCTGAAACTCACATAGACAAACTCAAAAGTCAGGATATCACATTAAGAGTTTTGATTAGTTAAATTATATATCTAAGTTACACAATCAAAAAACCCTAGCGACTTGGAGTTTCTCCATTTAGGCCATTAGCTTATCTAGAGCCAGAGAGTAACACATCTCAGATAGGTCCACTGAAGAAGGAACCTGGTATTTGAGATTATTATAATTCACTTACATTTAACTTTACAGTAACATATCCTTTAAATTTTATCTAGTTCAACCAAGTTGCTTTTGTTTTATTTTGAATGCTGATCAAACATGTGCACAAGCAGGTGTACAAAACTGTGGATTACAGAACAAAATGTGCTGATGATAGACCATTGCTCACTCCTGGATAAATTCCACCAGTTGTAATAGCTGGAACATTTGCAGCTACCGCTTTATTCTTGAAAGATTTTGCACGCAATGAATAGGTTGTATCATCACAAACATCAACATAGGCTGTCTGTGGAGGGACAAAAAATGTTACCAAAGTTATAGAGAGACCGGGGGGGGGGGGGGGGGGGGGAAAGGGGGTGATTTT
>QANW01008856.1:10880-22709 GCA_003254865.1 Dryas drummondii | reverse complement strand
GAGAGAGAGAGAGAGAGAGAGAGAGAGAGAGAGAGAGAGAGAGAGAGAGAGAGAGAGGGAAAAGGGTGGGGGCGGAGGGGAGAAGGGTGGGGCTGGGGCTGGGCTGGGATCAGGGAGAACGGGGGCTGGTTTTTTTTTTCTTTTTTTTTTGTCCTTTATGGTATTTTAACATTAGGGTAAATTTGTGATTTCACAAATTAATAGAGATGGGTATATAGTAAAAGGAAAGAGGGTGTGCAAATAGCAGCCCTCCTAAGAAATTACCTATTAGTTCCTTTATTCTTTTTCTTTAACCTAGGTGAAAAGACAGGTGCCCATGATCATAGCATAACATTTGCAAATGAAGTTCTATTGAATTATTTCTAAAAAGGACCAAGTTTCATTTATATATACTCTTGAGTCAGACCAGGATTATTAAGAGCCCTAAAATTCCAAAAGAAACTAGTTAGAGTAACTCAAAATGTGAAAGTATAAACATTGTATATGCTTTATATTCCCTATATAATAAGTATAAAAAAAAAATAAAAAAAAATCAGCAAAGTACAATGCTCAAACTTATTTGGTCTGATATAGAGATAGGGATCCATGGGAGCAGATGTCATATTACCCCAATGCTAGTAACCAACTGAAACTGAATTCATGGTACTAAAGACAACAAATGTTGAAAAGAAATTAGAAGAATCATTCACCTTTCAGAGCAGCTTCTAATGATTTTACATTGTCAATGTTCACCTCAGAGAACTCTGAATTCCCCCCAAGTGTAGCCAGCATAGCAGCACCTTTTTCCCTGCATGGCACCCAATTCCAGCACTGTAGCATCTCAACTTGCAAGTATTTATAATCACAAATAGCCAAAGAGATGTCAAAAAGTAGTGCATGTTCATGACCATGGCTCTATTTTATTAAAAAGCTCTACGGATTGTTGTGGGTGAATAGAACCGTGTAATTATGTTGGCTTTAGTTTTTTCTTTTTGTATATTACCTGCCAATTAAGTTATTTAATTTTTAGCATATATATATATCCAATATGAACTTCTTCCAAGGTATTGTTGTTATTATCCTTGTCCTCTATAGACTATTGTTTTTCTAGTTTTAGGAAAAGGCATTGGTTGTACACTGACTTAGCTCTTATGACAGTGAGTACAATTCTTGTTCTAAAATAAAATCGTTAAACATCAATAAGTGAGTACAATTCTTCACCAACAAATTAATCCCAGCCCATGACATAACATCTTCTAAAAGAGACAAAAAGTACAGTGACATTACAAGGCCAGAACTATTACCTCAAAGTTTAGAAAGAAAAAGGCCTTCAATTCATTGTGGCCTCATAGTCTACTTAATAAGTCAAAGAATAGGCTGCCCGAGCTTATGTCGAGTGGGGGCAGTGGCCCTCAATGGGAAAATAAATGGCATTTTTCACTTTCACTATTTCTTTACTTGTTCTCATTCCATTCCTCTTAAAGTTTTTATTTACTGCAAGTTTATGGTTTTATCTCCCATGAGTCTCCGAGAACTCTGGCTTCTCCTTCATAAGGGAATCATCCAGTAGCTCGTTTCTTAACTTCTTGCTTCTACTTGTATACTTTTATTGTAACAACTGCTATGTATTTCAGATTCTCATATGTAAATCTCTTTCTCAAAATGTGTTCAGTCCTATTATAGTTTAATTTGCCTCCACATAGATAAAATCCTGAGTCCACAAAAAACTACAAATAACTAATTCCAAAAGACCCAGAAGCAAGAACAGTGAACACTGTTCTAGTGCAACCTAGGAAATTCTAAAGCTAATAATTTGTCTTTCTGATCAGACAATGAGGGAATTAAAATTAAAAAGTTCAAATTACCACATTTTATTACAATTTCCTTTCCTGGTCGGTAGTCGCTAAAAACATTTAGATTAAAATAATTTCTTTTAATCATTTCCTATATTAAACATTTATATTAAAGTTTCAAGACCAACCTGTACAATTCGGGTGAACCGAGTGGGGTTTATCAATTTCTTAGCATTTCCTATATTTCTCAGAAACCAAACAACAGAATGAGAAAGTGATACCTGGGGTTCAAATTTAATTTGATTACCTGTTTCGACCGCCAACAACAATTTGGAGGTCGGGGCAGAGCTTGGAGAGGGCAATGGCGGTGGATCCACCGACCCGACCCGTCCCACCGAGCACCAACACCCTCGAATTCCGGGTCTTCTCTGGGAGTTGAACTTGAACAACCCGACTACTACTGCTGACTTGGGTCTCTGCAGCAGTGGCCACTGTAACACTGACAGTGCTCTTCAAATGCAGTGAAGCTCCCGCCATAACTACTTCTCCCTATATTCTCACTCTTCTATCCCAACCTCTCTAAACAACTTTACACCAATCCTATTCCTATCTTTTTTTTTTTTTGGGTGATGACGGGGCACTTTGTGTGCCTAATGCCTTACGTCCACCGACTTTAATACTTTATCCTAATTCCTAACGTCTCTTTATATGGTTTTTCATTTGGGATTTTTGTGTCTAATGGTTAGAAAGCCCATGGGCTTTATCTTATGAGGTACTGTACTGGGCTTTGACTTATAAGTGGTATTGGGCTCTGTATTATGGAGGTTAGGGGAGGAAACTCGGTCAAGGATACGTCTTCATTGATGTCCCTTCCGTTCCTCTTGAGAAGATGTACAAGGGTTGGCATTAAGGGGTGTTCAGTTGTTCATGGTTCGAATAACCGAATCATACGCTATACTAGTATATTTTATACCCTATAAACTAGGAGTGGGTTCGGTCCGGTTATCGAACCGAGAATCCCAAACCGACAACCGACCAGACCTCCCTCGGATGGCCTTTTTGATTACCGAGATCGGAACTAAAATGCCGATAAACCAGCACTCTGTTGGACCGGCATTTTTGGTCAGCTCAGCTCGATATGGGCCTTGACCAACACGGTGCGACGAATGGGTGGCGAAAGGGCAGCGAGACAGAGGGTTTTCAGTTTTAAGCAACAACCTAATCCATTTATATAATTAGATGGAGAATGAAGAGAGGATAAACTTTGATACTTGAGTCGATAGAAAATACCGCCGGAATTTGAAGAAATCTGGCGAGGAAGGCACGGCTTAGAGCGGTGATTTCGTCGCGTAGGGAGGCCGGTCAAGCTGGGTGGCGGCTTGGTTGTGTTGCCGCCGACTTGGGGAGTCGACCAATGGCCTTGGATTGCTAGGAGGTGGCCGGCAACAATGAATCTTGGTCGAGCAAGGTCGAGCAAGGAGAGAAAGTAAGAGAGAATGAGAGATGAAATGGTTTCAGAGAAAATAAAGAGGAAGATAAGAATAGGGAGGAAGGTGGGGGCATTGGGCAGTGCGCACGCACAGAGAAAGAAAAAGGGGTTTAGATGAGGGCTATATAGGTCTGTTTCTTTTAGAAGTGAGCAAATGTTGTTCGTATGACTAATCATCTGAGCATAACGACAAGTCACAAAAGGCTTAACATCATGTCGTTTGGGCATAGGCCCAAAGGATAAGCCTCTCCTAAGCTCCTGAGCTCTTGGACAACGACTTCCGAGGCCCAAAGACTAAGCCATTCCTGGACTCCTGGGCTCCTAGCCCCTGACATTCTAGGCTCCGGCCCCCTAGGCTCCGACCTCCTAGGCCCTTATCTCCTAAGTTCCGGCCTCCCTAGGCTCTGGCCTCCCTAGGCTCCGGCCTCCTAGGTTCTGACCTCCTAGGTTCCGGCCTCCCAAGCTCCAGCCTCCTAGGCTTCGACCTGTGTCAACTCATTCGGATCCGAATAAGTTGACACGTGGCACTCCTACAGTGCGAGTCGTTACAAGAGACACGTGTCATCACTGGATTGGTTGACTCTCTTCCAAGAGTACTATAAAAGAGGTATTTTCTTGTCACAAAAGGATATTCAATCAATATTATACTATTCACTCACTCTGCTCTCAGATTCTCTGAACACTGACTTGAGCGTCGGAGGAGGTTCGGCCGGTACCACACCGGTGCCTTTCCCGCTCACCTTTGTGTACTTGCGCAGGGTGCTTTGGATATTATTCTTTCTCCACTATTCACTAGTCGGACCCAACTACATGTTCCTACCCCACTTCGACGTGTCATCAACTCAGTGGGAGGTCAATAGGTCCACGTGGTTTGACTCGATGTTGACTGCTTTACCATTTTTTAGCATCAACAAATGTCAATTTTTAGTTGTAGCTGTATGGGTCAATAATTGTTATGGGAACAAACCTTTTTGGTTAGAGAAGTATAAAAAAGAATGGGGAAGAAAGAGAAAAGAAAAAAAATTAGTATTTTAGTAATTTAGACATTAACGATTTTGGGGTTTTTACTTTGTATTAAATATATTTTATAATTTATATAAAACATATTTTATATGATATATTTCTATACTCTAAACATTTATATAGACTATAGTTATTAGTTATAGACTATTAGCATATTATACCATACTAACATCTATATAGATAATAGTTATTAGTTATATACCAACTATAAATTATTGAATTATTATCAATTATAGTCTTATGGTATATAGTATATCAGTATAGGATATAATAAGCCTTATAAGATATAAGATTTGATAAAATACACAATAGGGTTTAGGGTATGAGATATAAGAATAGGATATAGGGTTTAATATTTAGTTTATAGTTATATGATATAAATTGTTTAGGATATGTTATAGTATTAGTTTAGGGTATTTTTAATTAGTTTTTATATAGAAATGTATTATATAAATTAAAAAACATATAAATTATTAATTATAGGGTATAGAAAGGGTTTAGGGTTTATAAATTTATATATTTTTTATATAAATTATAAAAATGTATATAGAAAGGTATTTTAGGATATAGAAATGTATAAAAATGTAATATTTACTCGGTTCGGTTCGATAAACCGACGGTTCTAAGATCTGAGAACTGGAACCGGGACCGAATATACTGGTTCGGTTGGCAAACTGATATCTCGGTACGGTTTCTCTCCGGTACTGTTATTCTCGACATCGATTGGAGCGCTTTCAGGTACGGTCTCGGTTTTTCAGTCAAACCAACCCAATCCTAGTATAAACTATACTATAAGGTATATTTCATATATAAGACTATAATTCATAATTTGTAATTTTGTATAGGTTTTTTTACAAATCACTCATCCAGACTATATCTCGATTTGCAAGTCACCACTTAAATAAAAGATTGAAGCAATTTGACATCTGAATTAAAAAATTTTTGCAATGCCCACCTCCATCCCGTCAATTTTTCTATTAAAACAAGGATATTTTAGTTTTTTCAAATAAATTTTAAAGGATATTTTGAATCCATATCAAATTTGTTTAAGAGTGATACTATTCATACCCTAATTTTATTTCCATACCCAAAATTTTACTAAGTATACCCACAAATAATTTTTTTTTTTTTTAAAACCTTCACCCTGTAGAGGGGCTGGGTTGGAGAGGGAGAAGGGCTAGGTTGGGTTGGGATTGGGTAGGGGAGGGTCCGACGATGACAGGACCGCCCCCGGATTCCACCCTAAAACCCGGAGAGGTCCTGCGAGAATCCAAAATCAAGGAAAATCCTACCGAAAATTCGGCAGAACCTCCCCTGAAAATGGACTAACCCAAAATTTCAACACCTGTTAAAAAGCACTTCTAAACAGCAACCACCTCTACCATAACCAAAAAGGGTCTCAGGCCCAACAATTCAACATAACCTTAATACTTATATATGGTTATCAGAGCCACTACTCCTATTACAACAATTTTTTCAAAGCTAAAGGAAAGGAACTTCCACAAAATGGAAATGATGCCTACAAGATCTGGGAATGGAAACTGGATGATATGTCTCGACGTGTTTGCCTCGGCCTCCACCAAAGCTATTACCTAGGGGGGACAATTTAAGACAAAACAAGAAAAACTGTGAGTTAGGCTCAGTAAGTGCACAGTTAAATGGAAATGAAAATCAAGATTAAATATCTTTTCAGAAAAACCATTTTTCACACGTTAACTCTAAAACCTTACGATGCCCTTTGAAATCCCCTAGTTTTAAAACCATTTTCAAGCTTAAGAGTATTATAAAATCAATGGAACTCATGGAAAAGATAATTCAAACACATTTCTCAATAACCAACCGTCTAAATTAATAAAGTCATAAAAATAATAAAATCGAAATCATTATAAATCTCGAAAAGTAGTTCTCACTTAAAATCCATATTTAAACTTTTGAAGATACCAAATTCATTTTCCACCAAGCTATATACCCTGAATAACCTGGCCATACACCTGTACGGAATTTCTGCATCGCACAGGCAGGCAATATCCTGGCCATACACACGTATGGAGTGAAATCCAACACATGCAGGCAATCCTGGTCATACGTGCACGCAGAGCAGCCCCCAAAGGGCGAAGCATCCCGACACACAGCCCAAAGCCTATATGTGTGCCGTGATGGGTCCCAAAGACCTATGTATCTGATATCCTGAAGGGTACTGCAAAGGGTGGTTTGAAAACCATTTTTTCATAAACCAAATAATAGATCCTTTTTCCACTGACAATAAATATCATAGTCCTTTTCCAAAAGAAACTTTAAATCCATAAGCCAATATATGAAATTCGAATCAAATTCAATATACAGGGACCGAAATAATACTTTTTGACAAAAACGAAATATTAAATAAACCTTGTATATAAAATGAGAAACCAAATTCCTTTCCCAAGCCCAACAACTCGCTAAAACTAATATGAAAATATATAGTTTTAAAACTTATTTATGAACACAATTGAAATTCAAAATCCATTGCCATTGATCAAATCCCAAATTAAAATCAACATCAAGGAATAATTAAAATGATACGATTTTCATAACTTATTAAGGATTAAACAACCAACTCAAAGATTTTTATTTCTCAAACAATAATTAGAAAACAAGTATAAATTAAATTATAAACTTCCATAAATATTTTAAAAAATAAAAGTCCACTCACAGTGATAGCCCTAGCTTCGATCCTCCGCCAGATCGTCACAAGCCACGGTCGTCTCGCCTATAAAATAAACAACAAAAACAGAGATTAGTCTCGGTTCTACGCCCTTTAAAGGATATGTGTGTGGAGTCTAACGTCCCACTCGACTTCGTTCCTACGCGATTGGTTTACGATCTACATGAATTGACCAATAACACTTACACAACCGCCCCTAAGGTTTCCGGGCTCAACCCAACGTCACTCTCACTTCTAAAACTGAACTCAACTTAAAGGAATAAGAACAAGACTTATTTCGGTCGGAAAGCTCGTCTTAGAGTCATTTCGACATCGGTAAAGTCTCACATTTCCGCCTCAAACAAACCTCGGCTTTCTCTATCAACACTCAACGCAGCCAATATCAAAAACTCACTCAACAAATGCTCAAAATATCCCTTAATTCACGAATGACAGTGGGGGGTTCGGAATCACTGTGGGTGTCGCCCAAGGTGGCTGCCCCAACTCCAAATTTAACCAATTAGATTTAATTTCGACCAAACCCACAAATTTTCTCAATCCTAGACAACTATTGAGTCTCCTAGGGACGAAATTAGTCCTAGACAACACCATAAAAGCCCCCAAATCCGAAAGCCCAAGATAATCCCAAAATGGCTATAATTCCTAGAATTTCAAATTCTCAATTACTCGAAATTGAACAACATGAGTTTAGGGAAATTAAGCCCAAAGTAAAAGGAAGAAGACTCACCAAAAATAGGGATGAAAGGGGCTGGGGTTCGATCGGAATACGGCAAGCAGTGGCGGCGGGCTGGGCTTCCTCTGGCCCTGTTTTTCGCGCGCGTGTGGGGGCTAGGCTGCAAGGGGGTGGTTACTGGGGGTTCAGCGCCTGCAAGAAGGGCTCTCCGGTGGCCAGGGCTGGTCGGGTAATGGCCGGAATTGGCCTGGTTGGGCTGAGCTGATCGCGCGCAGTGGGGGAGGGAGAAGAGGGAGTCACAGAGAGGGAGAAAACTGGGGGTGGTCTGTGGGGTCGGTGACGACGAGAGGGACTTGTCCCCGGCCTCTGGTCGCCGGGAAGTAGGCCGGAGCTGGCCGCGCCGGTGAGAGGAGAGGGGGAGGTGAGTGAGCTCGGGGAGAGAGAGGGATAAGTGAGAGAGTGCGGAAAAGGAGTGAGAATATAAGAGAGAGAGAGAGAGAGAGAGAGAGAGAGAGAGAGAGAGAGAGAGAGAGAGAGATAGAGAAATGTGTAGAATTTTCTGGAGAGAGAAAGAGAGAAAGAGAGAAAAAAATCAGATTTTTGGGTATTTAAAAACCCACTTTTATAAATTTACAAAATTGCCCCTCACTTCACATGTCTGTATCTTACAAACCGTAACTCGAAACGACGCGTGCTACATGTCTACGAACTCGTGGACTCGAAACCTTTCCAACGGACCCAAAGTCAAAATCGAAAGCCCATTTATTTTAAAAGTCAACTTTGGGTCAATCCCAAATTAAAACAAAAATAAATATTTAAATCAAAACCCTTTTTATTTTCCAAATAAATCTCAAAAAATCTTTAAAATACAATTCCACATCTAAAAAAATCTCTTAAAAACATAGTTAAATAAAAATTTAAATTTCTAGTGAAAATTTTGGTCGGGTCGTTACAGACGAGGAGAGGGGCGGGGGCATGGAGGGGCTGGGTTGTGAGGGAGAGGGGTGGGGGCGGGGTGGGGCTGGGTTTGTGGGGTAGAAGGATCATCTATTTGTTTAAACTACATCATTTCATGTCTTCTCTACTGAAAAACATTTCCATTTTGGGATCTTTAATTTGTTTCCTTCTAGAGTTTTGTTCTTGTTGTGTTATACAATGAATGAGAGTATTCGAGCCACCTTTACCATCGGTCGGAAACCCAGTCACTACTACAAAAAACGTAATAGACATTGGTCAATAGACATTGGTTAATAGACAACGGTTTGTATTTTTACCGTTATCTTAATTTACCACACAATGGTTTTTAACAAACCGTTATATTAAGGTACGTATATTATCCTATGGTATTTGGTTTGATAATTTTTCCTAACAATTAACAGACAATAGTATTAGGGAATACCGTTGTGTTGAGCAAGTTTCACAAAAATAAAAATTTTTACGGGTCTTTGTATTTGACAAAGCGCATGACTGCGTTAATGAAATCATATCATGCCTTAAGTCTTTTGGGTCAAAGCCCTCTGACTTCAGCCACTTTCAGACACTCACACTCACACCGATCTCCATCTTCATCCTCACATCGATCTCCATCTTCATCTTCACATCAATCAGACTTCACCATCACGCATCTGCATCTCCATCTCTATCTTCATCGCGTATCTCCATCTGCATCTCATACCGCATCGCCCATCTCTGCATAAATCGACTGAAACATTGAGAAAGCCACAAACCAACTGAAACAGAAAGCCACAAATCGCCCATCTCTACACTCCCTTTCAGGTACATTTGGGTTAGGGTTTTTTTTGGGCTCATATAAATCCAAAGCTGGTGTCAAAGTTGCCAACTTAAAGTTACCAGGAATTGTTTAGATCTATATTGGTTAGGGTTTGAAATGTTTCTCTTATTTGAAGCTCGATTTGGAGTCGAAGATAAAAGAACAAACTTCAATTTGGAGATTTTGATCTAAGTTCAATGTAAGGTTTCTTTCTTTTTATTATTATGTATTCGATTTTGGGGTTTAAGAGCGGCTTTAAGGGTAGAGGGGTTTGCTTTCCAATGGGTTTGTGGATTTCTAGTGCCTGATTTATGTTTTAGGAGGGGCTAGGGCTAAGATTTTGACGGTGAGTTTTTGGGTCATAAAATGGGATTCTGGCTGGGTTTGGGATGAGATTTTGTTTCTGTGGCTTTGAGTAGTTTCGAGTTCAGTTTTGTGGTAGATTTTGGTTCCAGTGATTTTGTGGGTGGGGGTCTGTTGTCATCTTTGTGCTTTGGAGGCTGGGTCTGAGATTTGTAGGCATGGAGCCAAGACACAAAGTCTGTGCCAAGTTGGGCAAAAATATAATTTGATATATGATTTCAATGAGAATGGTTTGTATTGATGATAATTGATTTGTTGCCTATATTTCATAATGAATTGACATGACAACTGAGCATGATATAAATAATAAATTGATTATGCAGATGATTATTGGATATGCTGCCTACATTGTATTAGAAATTGGCATGGCATTGAGCATGTAAATCAATATTTGATAAATTGATTACACTAATGATGTTTGAGTATTTGGACCACGAAGGATCACATAGTGATGACCTTGGATTCGTTCCCCTAAATCCACCTATGGGGTTTACCTAGTGAGCTGTGGCTCCCCAAAGATGGTTGTTGTAATTTAGACAACCGCGTGGTTACTACTTCTTAGAGTAAGCTAGTTTGTTGTGATCTGAGGATCAAAAGGTTAGGATGTCTCGCTACCCGTTCAGTTTTTACTGATAGGGAGGTAGTTGATACAGTTGATTATCGGTTAGTGTGGGTCCACTGTCATTTGTACAGATATACAGGTATTGCTTCTTCTGCAGGCCAAGTACACATGCATGGATGTGCATGACATATAATTTATATGACATCATGATCATTTGTGAATATGATTATGAGATGTTGATTAATAGTTAAATTATTGATTAACTATTAAACTGTATGGTGTATGCGTGATCTGTAATGAGCATAAGATGTCATTACTTGTTTATTATTGATAATGATGGTGATGTTTTACCACTATTTAAATGTGGTTTTTTATTATCTTTGATATTACTTCATGCTGAATTATGATGATTGTTGCCATTGTTTATGTGTGTGATAACCTGAATGTTGATTCCAGAATTGGTGTTGCAGAGTATTTTTATATACTATACTGCTAAGTGATATTGTTTATTTATGTTTGTTTGTGGGCAAGTTTACCCATACAAGCTTTATAGCTTACCGGGTTTGTTCTTTAACCCGATATACCATTCAATGGTATATCGGTTGGTTTTGCAGAATTAGTAAGACTGAGGTAGTAGCGCGGATGAGATGAAGCAATTGGTAATCCAAAAATGGTTTTCTCTTTTATTTTGTAAAGAGTGATTTGTATTTACTTCAGCTCATTAATATTCGAAACAGTTGTACAAGGTTACTATTTATTTATGTAATCTTGGGGGTTGGTTTGAAATCAAAGTATTTGATTTATTTATTCCGCTGTGTAATTTATATTCTGATCCAACCCGGTATTTTATTTTTAAACTCAGCCTTACATTGATTGTTTGGTTTTATATGTGAGTTGTTGATCTTAGTAATTCAATCTAAGGCTGAATGGTCAATGTTACGCTGTGGTACACCGAATATTTCAGCATGGAGGTTTGGAGCGTCACAGCGATGAAGAAGAAGTACACGAGAATCCAGAGTGGGTTTAGGAGATTTGAGGGGGTGTGGGTTTGATTGGGTGAAGAAGAAGACGGAGGAAGAAGAAGAAAAGGTGGCTGTGTAGGGGAAGAAGGAGAAAAAATTTTTGTTTTGTTTTTTTTCTTGGAGAGATGCACAGGAGAAAGATGGGAGGTGGTGAAATTTTTGAGTTTTTAAATTTTTAAATTTTAGTTTTAGTTTTTAATATTATAAAATATTTTTATAATTTTTTATTATTTTATCTCTATGTGGCACTCCACGTCATTAAAAAACCTAGTCAGCAAAAGTCATGTTGGATGGAAACACTAACGTTTCATAATTTATGAAAGCTGGTGGACGCGCTTGAAATATTTTTTTTGTTCGTGGACCATCCTAAAATCACCCTTGATTGTAAATTGTTTGTGGACCATCTTGAAATCACCCCTGATTTAGATTGACAATTTTTTTTTTTTTTTT
>QANW01008856.1:0-10669 GCA_003254865.1 Dryas drummondii | reverse complement strand
TTTTTTTTTTTTTGCCAAGGATATTGACAGCTTTTTTTTTTTTTTGCCACTAAGGATATTCACAGCTTAAAGTATGGTGTTTTGTAACATATTGATGATCTAAGGTCAAGTAGTTTAGGTTTTTACTGTTATTTTAAAGAAATCTTGGCTTTTGTTGCAGGTTGCAGGTCTCTCTAATTTTTATGAAATTTGCAAAGTATTGGAACTTGCTTCCAATTTTCGGTCGTGAAGCGATTTCGCATCTGGTTTGATTTGATTCGAATGGGAAGACGTTGTATTTTTTGATGAATTTATAGTTCAATTACTTTCTTAATTTAACAGTATTAGTTTGTTAATCACAATTAGTGACAAGACCGCATCCGGATTTCACCCTCAAACTCGGAGGGGTCCTATGAGATCCAAAATAAGGAAAATCCTACCGAAAATTCGGTATAACCTCCCTTGAAAATGGACTAACCCAAAATTTATAAAACCTGTAAAAGCACTTCTAAAAACATCGCAACCTCTACCACAACCAAAAAGGGTCTCAGACCCGTAAGAATACAATTTAGGTAGAAGCTTCCAAGTTGGTTATCAGAGTCATTAATACAAAATGTGTTATGCTAAAAAACTAGAAAATTAAACGAAATTGAAACAAATTTTCAAACCTATCCGAAAACATCATGAAGCCTTCAAATGCATGGATTTTAAATAAGCTCAAGTATACAAAAACTTCAAAGCTTTCCACAAAATAAGTTAGATAGGAATATCATTTAAATCCTCAAATAAAACAACTAATAGTCAAATTATTAAATCTCACAACTTAAAACTTAATCAAAGTAAGATCTCAAGGGCCGTATAAAGTCACATCGTACTAGTACCCAAGAAACTACTGGTCATACGTGCACGCAGAGCTTATAATGCTGGTCATACACCACCGAATTATCTCGAGGCGAGTATATAGCAATATATTATGCTGGTCATACACCACCGAGTCATCTCTAAGTGGGTGCAGAGCAATTTACTATGCTAGTCATACACCGCCGAGTCATCTGTAGGCGAGTGCAGAGCAATATACTATGCTGGTCATACACTGCCGACTAGGAAGTGTAGAGCGAATATGTAATGCTAGTCATACACCGCCGAATCATCTCTAGGCAAGTGCAGAGCAATTTATACCTGTTAAGAGAGGGTACTACTAGGACAGTTTAAATCCTCATCATTTTAATATACAACAAAACATGCCCAAAACATGATTTTCTGACTGTTCAAGATTACCACATTTCAAACACGTCTCAAGGATAAAAATACCTTATGAATCCATATATCCATTGTTAAATGAAAACCAATCCGCAGAACACATTGATTTGGGCCTTTCCTTGAAAATTTCATTTGAAAAAAATTTGACACAAATAAAAAAAAAATATATATATATATATACACACACATATAAAAACATCATTTTCCATTTATGTTGAGGATCTCATACTCAAAGTCAAGCCTATGACAAGAAATGTAATTCAACTATTGCAAATTTTGCAAAACATGTTTATAAACAAAATCCCACTAGAGAATCACAATTTTTAACCAAACTCGAGATAACAAAACTAAATTAAAACATAAGTCTTTAAGAAATACTTTCAAAACCAAAAGTCCACTCACCTCGAGAAGTCTAACTTCGATCCTTAATTGGATCGTCTTGTGCCACGGTAGTCTCGCCTATAAAATAAAAAAATAAAAAAATAAATATAATATTAGTCCCAACACAAAGACATCAAGGTGTGTGTCCTAAACCTAATGTCTCACCTGACTTTCTTTCAATCACAATGATTTTCAACATACCCAAATTAAATCCATAAATGTCTCCTCATTAATTCACCCCGAAAGTTTCGCGGCTCAACCCAATCTCTCCCTCACTTCAAAAATCAAACCTAAAATTAAAAGAACTAGCACAAGACTTATATCGGTCGAAAAGCTCGTCTTAGAAAAATTTCAACAATAACAAAATCTCACGTTGTCGCTCCAAACAATTGCCCAAAACCATCATCAATATATAACACCCCTAGTTTGAAACCCGAGAGAAAATTCGAAAAGGCTCCAAATTCCAAAATCCAACTTCTCAAATTCTCAATTTAAACAACAAATTACATAGGGAAAAGAAAGCCAATCACAAGAGAATGATAACCCACCTAAATTTGAAGTGAAAGATGCCAAAATTTTGTCAAAATTCGGCCAGAAAGAGGCGGCGGTAGGCTGGTTTCCAGTAGTAGTGGTGGCTGGCAAGCGCAAGGAGGTGCTGGGCTGGGTTGGCGCTGGGTAGGGAGTCTACCGGTGAGCTTGGGTCTTCGGGAACATGGTCAGAATTAGGCTGGGCTGGCTGGGTTCGTCATGCGCAGTGGAGGAGGGAGAAGAGGGAGTCACAGAGAGGGATAGAGAGAGAGAGAGAGAGAGAGAGAGAGAGAGAGAAAGAACTGGGGGGTCTATAGGGTCGGCGACGACAAGAGAGACCTGCCACCGGCCTTTGGTCACTGGGAAATTGGCCGGAGCTGGCCGCGCCAGAGAAAGGAGAGGGGAGCGAGTGAGCTCGGGGAGAGAGAGAAAAAGAGAGAGTGTGGGTGCGGGGAGAAAGAAAGAAAAGGGAGAGAGAGAAATCATAATTATTTAAAACAACTAAATGGTTTTTTCTGGAACAATCTTAAGAATTCCAAAAGATAAAAATGTCCCTCACTTTGAACGTTTATAAAACCTAAATCGTAACTCCGATCTACGAACTGTTCGCGTCTACGCACTCGTGTGTTCGAAACCTTTCCAAGAAGCCCAAACTCGAAGTCAAAAGCCCATTAGATAAAAAGTCAAATTTGAGTCAACTCATTTTTTTTAAAAAAAAATTAAGATTTAACCCAAAACTCTTTATTTCTCAAATAAATTCCAAAAAAAAAAAAAAACTTTCAAAGCAGTTTAGAAATTTTTTTTTTCCGAGGTCGCACAACGAAACTTCCTTAAAAGCCTCTCAAGACCAACAAGGTTAAATAAAAACTCAAATTTCTAGTGAAATTTGGATCGGGTCGTTATAACCTTTCCCCCTTATAAAAATTTCACCCTTGAAATTTAATAGAAATCATTAATTTATGTGAATTGTAGTTACAAACTTCTTATCACCCATCCAAATTTAGGTACAAGACTAAACTTGATCCTTTGACTCAATTTGTAAGAAAAGGAAAAAAATTTCATGTAATAAAAATTTTCAGGACAAAAATCCAAATCATAGTAAGACCTGCAAACCAGACCTCTTTTCAACAATCATAAGTTAAAAATATGTGTGATTTTGGCATTTCCTTTCGTTCAAGAAAACCAAGGATATTTAAGATAAGGAGATCACTCCACATCGAACCTGATTAAATTAAGTGAGCCTTAAGAAATAAAAGCTTGAAAATGTGATAGAAACACTAGACCCTAGGTAAAGTTTTCAAAGATAGAACCATTACAAAATAAATCAATTAAAACCTTTAAATCATTTGAAAACAAGTCTAACACATAAATCGAAAAAGTTTTATCTCTTATCGGCAATCAAAACAAGAATATGTGACATGTTAGAGTGTGTGTGTCCTGTAGTCTATCAAAAACATTGCATTATGCCCAAGATAGATAACGTACCCGTGATGACATCTTGTGAAGCTTGAGCATCCTGCTATATCATGGCAAAGACTCTACCCTGGGCCTTAGGGCGTCTTGGCTGGCCCCTCTGCTGTTCTCCACCTCTACTAACATAGCTGGATTGGGCATCACTACTAGACATAGCACCTGCGGTCTGCACTGCTCTCTGCCCTTGACTCTGGGCCCCAGAATTTTTTCCTAGAGGGAGGGCTGAACCTGAAACTCCACTATCTCTCTAGTGTAAAGTTGGACAATCCTTCATGAAATGCCCTACTTGTCCACAGTGAAAACAGCCCATGCTTCTTCTCTAACACACCTCATCATGATATTTTTCACAAAGATTACATTACGGATGATTTGTCCTAAGGGTTCGACTACCCTGGGACCCAATGAACTCTCCTGAACTTCTCGTCGAACTTCCTATGGACTGATAACTAGAGCTCTATTTATGCCCAGATCCTCCACTACCACCCGAGTCACGTCTGAAACCTCTGAATCCACCACTCCCCGAAGAGCTGGAGCTGAAACTGCCCCTCTTGGATGGTCCCTGACTAGGGCCACCCACTATAGCACTCTGATAAGGGCAACGTCTCCCCTCGCCGTTGCTGCTCCATTCAGCTAAAGATCTCCCGACCCTCATGGCAGCATCATTCAGTGAAGAGAAGGTGGAGTGGTTAGCTGCAGTAACTGCCGTGCGAATGGAGTCTCTCAAACCCTCCTCAAACCTCGAGCATCTGTCTGTCTCATTTGCCACCAGTGCTGAGCAAAACCTAGAAAGTTCAATAAACTTCCTCTCATACTCTGCTATTGTCATAGACCCTTGTCTCAACCTCAAGAACTCAGCCTTCTTCTCGTCGTAGTAAACTCGGGGATAGTACTTCTCATAAAAGACTCTCCTGAACTTGTCCCAACTAATCTCGGTTCCTGTGAGTCCCAAACGCTCGAAGTCCCACCAGTGAAAAGCATCACCCACAAGCAGGAAACTAGCCAAAACCAACTTCTGGTCATTGGGCCATCCCATAACCTCAAAGATCCTTTCAAGTTGTATCATGCACTTGTTGGCCACGCTGGGATTTGAATTACCCAAAACATTTGAGGCCCCAAGTCTACGAGCGCGCTCAATACTAAACTCACCATCAGAAAATGTTCTAGTACAAACAGCAGTAGTCACTGCCTCAGCTAGCCTATCGATGGACTGCTCAAAACCGTGTGTCGTCTCATCGACACCTTCTGCAACCCTATGGTGGGTCCCCGGCGGTTGGCCACGTCGAGGAGGCATAATACCTATATGAAAGCCAAACACTTATCAATAATAAGGATGCACATTCAATGCAGAGTTAAGAAATCTAAAACCTAATGCTTTGATACCAAATTGATAGGACCGTCCCCGGACTTCACCTAAAACTCGGAGGGGTCCTGTAGGATCCAAAGTCAAGGAAAATCCTACCGAAAATTCGGCAGAATCTCCCCTGAAAATGGACTAACCCAAAATTTATAAAACCTGTAAAAGCAATTCTAAAAACATCAGCAGCCTCTACCACAACCAGAAAGGGTCTCAGACCCGTCAAAATACAATTTAGGTAGAAGTTTCCAAGTTCGTTATCAGAGTCATTAATACAAACTGTGTTATGCTAAGAAACTAGAAAATTAAACGAAGTGGAACATCGGCCTCAATATCCAAGGGAGAAAATGAAAGGTATGCCTCTATATAATGGTGCTATCTTCACCACCGCTACTACCTGGGAGGAAAAGATTTAAAACAAACAGAGAAATTGTGAGACAAATTCAGTGAGTGGACATAAAAGGTTTTAATAGCGTGAAGTTTTTCGTAAACTTTAAACTTGATTTTTCTTTTTAAACCCCCAGTTTTAAAACAAATTTTCAAACCTTTCCGAAAACATCATGAAGTCTTTAAATGCATGGATTTTAAATAAGCTCAAGTATACAAAAACTTCGAAACTTTCCATAAAATAAGTTAGATAGTAATATCATTTAAATCCTCAAATAAAAACACTAATAATCAAATTATTAAATTTCACAACTTAAAACTTAATCAAAGTAAGATCTCAAGGGCTGTATAAAGTCATATCATACTAGTACACGAGAAACTGCTGGTCATACGTGCATGCAGAGCTTATAATGCTAGTCATACACAGCCGAGTTATCTCGAGGCGAGTGCAAAGCAGTATATTATGCTGGTCATACACCGCCGAGTCATATCTAGGCGAGTGCAGAGCAATTTACTATGCTGGTTATACACCACCGAGTTATCTCTAGGCGGGTGCAGAGCAATTTACTATGCTGGTTATACACCACGGAGTCATCTTTAGACGGGTGCAGAGCAATTTACTATGCTGGTCATACACCGCCGAGTCATCTCTAGGTGAGTGCAGAGCAATAGACTATGCTGACCATACACTGCCGACCAGGCAAGTGCAGAGCGAATATGTAATGCTGGTCATACATCGCCGAGTCATCTCTAAGTAAGTGCAGAACAATTTATACCTATTAAGAGAGGTACTACTAGACGGTTTACATCTTCATCATTTTAATATCCAACAAAAGATGCCCAAAACATGATTTTCTGACCGTTTAAGATTACCTCATTTCAAACACGTCTCAAGGATAAAAATACCTTATGAATCCATATACCCATTGTTAAATGAAAACCAATCTGCAAAATAAATATATCCATATACCTTTCCTTGAAAATTTCATTTGAAAACAATTTGACACAAATAAATATATATATACATATAAAAACACCATTTTTCATTTATGTTGAGGATCTCATACTCAAAGTCAAGCCCATGACAAGAAATGTAATTCAATTATTGCAAATTTTGCAAAAGGAAAAATGTTACCAAAAGGACTATAACTATACCCCTATTTTCAGTTGAGAATCTCGTTTCCACTTTGCTTCAATCAAAGACTATTATTTTTCAAGTCCTTCAATTAAGGATGTTTCATTAATTATATCAAAACTTCCGTTAAAATTGATCACGTGAGGGTCATGTGACCAATTTATAAGGGCAAAAAAGTCTTTTCTCATAAAAAAATATAACTAAATAAATTTAAACAAATTTAAAAACAAAAAAAAATTCCCTCCATCTCCCACCCTCGCCACCCCCTGCACCATGTCGACTCAACATTCCCCCCACCCTAAACCCTCCCCTCCCCTCCCCTATCTTCTCTCTCTCTCATATCTCTGTCTCTCTTATCTTTCTCTTTCTCTCTGCCCCATAGCCAGCTTCCCCTACCCCCTCCCTGTCACAGTCACCCATCCTCGCCCCCTCCTCCCCTTATACCATCGCCATCCCTCCCTCCTTCCCCACCAGTCCCAACCATGGCCCCATCTAGCTCCACCACCCCTACCTAGCCCCGGCCCCGTTGCAAAACCCAGTCACACCCAACCCAGCCCCGTCCATATTAGAGAGAGAGAGAGAGAGAAAGCGAGAGAGAAAGAGATAAATAGAGAAATAGAGAGAAAGAGGCGGTAGGGGGAGAGAATAGCTGTTGTGGGCGCTGCTGAGGGAGTAGGGAATCATCAGCCGTTGGGTGAGAGAGCGCGACGAGAGTGAGAGAGGGGTGGGGCGGGGATGTGTTTGATTTTGTTTTAGTTTTATTTGTTTTTTTAATTATTTTTTATTTATTAGTTTTAGTTTTAGTTTTATTTGTTTACTTGGTTTAGTTTTATTTATTGTGATTATTTAGTTTTACTTTTTTAATTATTTTTTAGAATAATAGACAGTTTTACCCATAAAATTGGTCATGTGCTAAGCACTACAAAATCTCACTAGAGAATCACAATTTTTAACCAAAACTCGAGATAACAAAACTAAATTAAAACATGAGTCTTCAAGAAATACTTTCAAAACCAAAAGTCGACTCACCTAGAGAAGTCTAACTTTGATCCTTAGTCGGATCATCTTGTGTCATGGTAGTCTCGCCTATAAAATAAACAAATAAAAATTCTATTAGTCCCGACACAAAGGCATCAAGGTGTGTGTCCTAAACCTAATGTCTCACCCGACTCTCGTTCATTCACATTGATTTTCAACATACCCAAATTAAATCCATAAATGTCTCCTCATTAATTCACCCCAAAAGTTTTGCGGCTCAACCCAATGTCTCCCTCACTTCTAAAATCAAACCTAAAATTAAAAGAACTAGCACAAGACTTATATCGGTCGGAAAGCTCATCTTAGAGAAATTTCAACAATAACAAAGTCTCACGTTTTCGCCCCAAACAATTTTGGCTTCTCCAACCACACTCGATGCAGCCATGGTCAATACCCACTCAACAATCGCCTTAAAAATAAATTTACAAACATGACATGACAAATGGTTTTCGAAATCACAGTGGGTGCCACCCAAAATGGCTGCCCCAAAACCAACTTTTAGCCAAAAATACAAATTTCCCAAATCCACTTCAACTTTCGATTCTAAAACAACAAATTGAGGTTCCTAGAGATTAAATTTGCCAAAAACCATCATTAATAACACCCCTAGTTTGAAACCCGAGAGAAAATTCGAAAAGGCTCTAAATTCCAAAATCCAACTTCTCAAATTCTCAATTTAAAC
The DNA here is from genome assembly GCA_003254865.1 of Dryas drummondii. NCBI lineage: Eukaryota > Viridiplantae > Streptophyta > Magnoliopsida > Rosales > Rosaceae > Dryas > Dryas drummondii. The sequence goes on along the minus strand of QANW01008856.1, from coordinate 2,452 downwards.
AACAAATTACATAGGGAAAAGAAAGCCAATGACAAGAGAATGATAACCCATCTAAATTTGAAGTGAAAGATGCCAAAAGTTTGTCGAAATCCAGCGAGGAAGGGACGACGGTGGGCTGGTTTCCTGTCGTGGTTCACATCGCAATGGTGGCTGGCCAGCACAAGGAGGTGCTGGGCTGGGTTAGTGCTAGGTGGGGGAGTCGACCAGTAAGCTTGGGTTATCGGGAAGGTGGCCAGAATTAGGCTAGGTTGGCTGGGTTGGTCGCGCTCTGTGGAGGTGGGAGAAGAAGGAGTCACAGAGACAGAGACAGAGAGTGAGTGAGAACTGGGGGGGTCTGTAGGGTCAACGACGACGAGAGGGACCCACCGCCGGCCTCTGGTCGCCAGGAAATTGACCGGAGCTAGTACGCCAGAGAGCAGAGAAAGGAGAGAGGGGAGAGAGAGAGAGAGAGAGAGAGAGAGAGAGAGAGAGAGAGAGAGAAAAAAAAAAGAGTGTGGGTGCGGGGAGAGAGAAATCAGAATTATTTAAAACAACTAAATGAATTTTTCAAGAACAATCTCAAGAATGCCAAAAGACAAAAATCGTCTCTCACTTTGAACGTCCGTAAAACTTAAATCGTAACTCCGATTTACGAATCGTTCATGTCTACACGCTCGTGTGTTCGAAACCTTTCCAACAAGCCCAAACTCGAAGTCAAAAGCCCATTAGATAAAAAGTCAAAATTGGGTCAACTAATTTTAAAAAAAAATTCAAGATTTAACGCAAAACCTTTTATTTCTCAAATAAATTCTAAAAAAAAAAAAACTTTCAAAGCAATTTAGAAATTTTTTTTTTCCGAGGTCACGCAACAGAACTTCCTTGAAAGCCTCTCAAGACCAAGATTAAATAAAAACTCAAATTTCTAGTGAAATTTGGGTCGGGTTATTACAATTAGTTAGTTAGCTTTATTTAGCCATGTGTCAGCTTATGGTTATTTATTGACCTTTTTGTAATTTTAAAAATTAAGAGATATTGCTAACATCATCAACGGGTAAGCAGAGTGGCAAGAAGTGTAAATACACTTATTTATGAGTCCAATTATTACTGTCCATTATTTTTATTATTTCATTTTAGTCAATGTCTATTATTTGAAAAAAAAAAAAAAACACATTGACCATTATGTAATTGCAAATTATTTTAGTGATTTTTATGTAATTGACCCTATACAATATCAGAGGCCAAACAAATATGTGTATAAAATATGTATATATATTTTTATATTAAATTGTGTTGCATTGATTTTTTTTTTTCAGCTGGGGGAAAAGATTAGAAAACAAATCCCTTATTAAATTAAGAGTCTCTTACCATATATATTAAAAAAAAAAAGGTAGAATCTCTAATCTAATTATCTAATGATTCTTGGTTTTATAGTGGGTGGGTGTGGTAATTATCTAATGATTCAAACCTACGTGGTCAACTTCAAGATTCCATTAGCCAACAAGAATCTGAGTCTACTACATGTCAGCTTTACGTACGCATCTTATTAATTTTTTGAAAGGATCGAAATAATAAATTATGTCACTTGAATTAAAATTCATTGAATTATTAATTTCATAAAATACACATTTAGTCCTTATAATCAAGTTGGAAAATTTCGTTCTACGGGGAAATTTTATTCAATGCCCTTTATATTTTCGGTAATATTTCGATTATTTTGCCGAAATTTTAGGCGAAATTTCGATGTCTCTCAATGTGTGTTTCTGTTATATTTTCGAGAGAAATTAACAAAATTTCAACGCTACTTACATCATCAGTCTTTCACTATCTTTCCATTTTCAGAACACATTTCCCAGCCCCCTTGCGACTTCACACAGTGACATTCTTCACCTTCTCTCTCTCGACTTCACCTTCCAAGGTTAATGTTTGGGGTAAGGAATAATAATAGTGGTTAATGTGTGGGGTAAGGAATAATAATGGGGTTTTGGGGATGAGATCCATTCTCTTACTGAAGAAGAAGAAGAAGAAGAAGATGGAGAAGACAAAAGAAGAGAAGGGGCAGTGAGGAGGAGAGAAAAGAAGATAAATGGTTTAGTTTTCAAATAAAACAAAATGGCAAAAAGGAATTAACAATAAAATAAAAAATTTGAAATTTCTTGGAATTCAAAATCACGTGTGCTTCTTTATATTGATTAGTGTGACTTATTACGCAGATGGGTTGGGCATGTTTATTCTTGGAGGGTTGGAGTTTTCTTTCTTTTTTTAGGGGGATTGAATCCTCTATTTATATTTATTGTTTTTTTGTTTTTCTATAATGGTTCCCAATAAACTTCCTCCTGAACTATTAACATAGCAATGTGAGTGATATTGTTCTTTTGTTTTTTTGTTTTTTTTGTTTTTTGTAAAAGATATTGCCCTTCTTTAATTTTAAGTATAAAATAAAAACAAATAATTTGGAAAACAAATGAAAAGGAAA
>QANW01008835.1:0-32036 GCA_003254865.1 Dryas drummondii | reverse complement strand
GAGACGACCCGTCTCATCGCTGCCCTCCACTATCAGGGAAAAAGGTTCACCACCGCGCTGCCGCGCCAGTTCGACCGACCACCGCGGCCTTCCTACACCCGCGACATCCAGTCGCGCCGAAGGCGCGGTGCCGATCCGCCAGCGCGTCCACGCGGCCGAAGGTTCGGCGAATGGGTCCTGGGCACCTCCGCGCCGACGACGGAGCAGCAGAACCGGCATGTCGGCTTCGGCCGCCACCAGCTGCAGGCGACGGGTTGCCACCATGGATACTTTGCTGACCTCCGCCACGATCGCCGACGGCGTCCCGTCGCGAACGGCGTCCTCGATGACGGCGAGCAACGCCGCATCGTCATAGGGCTGAGCGTAGATGACGCTGGAGGCGGCAAGACCTGCCTGAGCGAGGCCTGGGGCATAGAGATCGGCGCGACAGGTGGCCCACAGCACGGGCCCGCCGGTGTTGGCCGCCTCGCGCGCTGCAATACCGGCGAGGAATAGCGTCGTTGCGGCATCATCCACCAGCGATCCGCTCCGCGCTGTCGCCTCATGCAAGGCACCGGCGCGTAAGCCGCCTGTCCCAAGCCTGCCGTCGATCTCGGCAACGCCGAAGGGCAGCACCCGGTAGTCGGTCACCGGCGTGGCGATCGTCCGCAGGTGCGCTATGCTTGGCGCAACGGGATTGAGGGCGGCGGACATCATGTTCTCTTATTCGATCTGTTCCCTTTATGTTCCGTTACCCTCTCCAACATTGCAAGGGCCTTGAGCGTCCCAATCTGGATCCGCGGCTGGCTTTCGCCTCGGGGTACGAAGGGAACGAAATAAATACGGACCGGCAACAAATCGCGAATTATTCGCTTCCGTTTGGCGACCCGCTGACTCATAGAATTGTCATGCCGATCCGCCCCGAGAACCGCTGGCTCTACCCAATCGACTGGCAGCAGCTGTCCGTGGCCGTCCGGTTTGATCGCGCTGGCGCACGCTGCGAGGGATGCAGTCGGCCGCATCTGCGCCGGGTGGTCCATCTCGGTGACGGACGCTGGTGGGATGCCGATGTCAGCTGCTGGCGGTCAGACCGGGGCAAGCGCATTTCGATGAAGGCGGGGTTCGCACTGGCAGAGGTCCGGGTCACCTATGTCGTGCTTGCCTGCGCGCATCTCGACCACGATCCTGGCAACAGTGCGCCTTCAAACCTCAAGGCGTTGTGCCAGCGCTGCCACATGATCAACGACGCGGTCGAACATCGCTGGCAGCGCTGGTGGAACGTGTTTCGGCTGCGCGCCATCCGCGATCTGTACGAGGATCCGCGCCTAACCCGTGAACGGTTGGCGCAGCGCTGAGCGTCGTGATGGTCCTCCTGACGCCCGTGTGACGTATCGTCTTTGTCTCGCGGCGCGTCATGACTAATGGTCGCGCTGAATTTCTAAGGAGTAGACTCGCATGAACATCAGTGAACTGGCCAAGGGCGTCGCAGGCGTCACCGCCACAAGCGAAGCGGACGCCAAAGCTGCGATCAATGCGGTTTTCGATCAGATCGCCGATGCCGCATCCAGGGGCGAAGAAGTCGCCATCCCGGGCTTCGGCAAATTTGCGGTCAAGGATCGGCCTGAGCGGGACGGACGCAATCCGGCGACCGGCGAGGCGATCAAGATCGCGGCGTCAAAGAAGCTGGCGTTTACCGCCGCAAAGGGACTGAAGGACAAGCTGTAGGATCACCCCTGCCGGTGGGTTCGTCCGCCGGCACCCACCCAAGAGGCCTGCGACATGTGCAATCGGTATCGAATGACCGCGAAGCAGGCCGAGCTCGCGGCGACCTTCGGCATCCGCCCACCCTACGAAGAAGATGAGACGTTCCCGGTCGGCGACATCTTCCCGACAGGCACTAAAACGCCTTTCTACGGCTCGGTGATCCGGCACGATGGTGCCGATCGGCGACTTGAGCAGATGGAATGGGGCGTACCGACGCAGGTGCCGAGCAAGCGCGATCCGTCGGTCAAGCTGACGAAATACGTGACCAACGTGCGCAACCTCAGTTCAAGCTTCTGGCGCTCGATGCTGATGACGCCAGCGCGGCGCTGCCTAGTGCCGGTGACCGCCTTCTCGGAGTATGGCGTTGTCGCAGGTGAGGACGGCAAGAAGCCGTTGCATTGGTTCGACGTGCCGAGCCGGCCGATCTTCGCATTTGCAGGGATCTGGCGGCCCACGGATCGCGGCGATGCCTATGGCTTCCTGACCACCGAACCCAACGCCGTCGTGGCACCGATCCACCCCAAAGCCATGCCCGTCATCTTACATGATGATGACTACGAGCGTTGGCTTACCGCGCCATGGGACGTGGTGAAGGAGACGGTCGCGCCCTACCCTTCACAGTTGATGCGGGTCGAGTGATCCGCTGAGGTCGGCAGCGTTAACGCATGGCGATTCGTGCTCCCCACAGCAGTCCAGCCGCGCCTGCTCACGATTAAACGCCGCGGCGCTGTCGAGCGTGCGCCCAGTCGGCATCGCTGATCGACGTCGGTCGCACTTCGCCAGCGCTTCGAATCGCTCCCGCATCAACCGGTTTACCGGCGGGTTCTGCCCGCCCGGCTTGAACAATGCTGGCGCCGCATCTGTCAGACGGGCAAGCTCGCTGCCGATGTACGAGACGCTAGTTCCCGCCACGTGCGTGGTCCGGGCGGCATCGTCGCGACCGCCGATGATGCTGGCCCCGCTCTCGCGAAGCTTCGTATGGTCCAGGCCGGTCAGGCGCCCGGACCCGGCACGATCGATGCCGCCGCGCCGCGCTGCCAGTCACAGACGGCGAAGGGGGTGCATTATAAGGGACGGACGGGGCTATGCCGCCGTGTCTTGGCTAACCCGATGTTAGACAGTAGACTTGGCACAAAGGGGAAACGTCGTTTGTTTCGCATAACCGCGAGAACCGTGCTCGAGCTCGGCGCGGAGCTCATCAGCTCCGACATCATTGCCTTCTACGAGCTCATCAAGAACGGCTTCGATGCCGGCACCAAGCGGGGCGTCGACGTAAAGTTCGACATCGCTCTCCCGCGTCACGTCTATCTTAAGCTTCAAGATGCGATCAAGAAGGGCGGCGACCTAGCAGACCAGCGCACCGCGATCATGGACGCCATCGTGCTTGGCGCCAGTGACGCGGCCCGTCAGGGCATCGCAGCCGCCATCGCGACCGCAACTACCCTAGCGGAACTGGCCGAGGCGCTAGCGCAGGCGCAGGCGACCTTCAACACCATCACGGTCACGGACCGCGGATCGGGCATGTCCATGTTGGACCTGGAGAAGAGCTTTCTTGTCATCGGGACAGCGTCTCGGAAGCGGGAGGTCGAGGCGGCTTTGGCGGCGGGCGCGTCGGAAACCCCTTTCCTCGGCGAGAAGGGGATCGGGCGGCTGTCGGCTATGCGGCTGGGAGAGCGTCTCCGTGTCGAGACCGCGCGGGCCGAAGACCCGACGATGAACCTGCTCGAGATCGACTGGCGCGCGTTCGGGGACATTGACGCGATGCTCGATCAGATCCCGGTCGCCCCCGAACCCGGGGGCACAAAGCCCGCACCCGACTGGTCCGGCACGTCGATCATCGTGAGCGACCTTCTCGAGAACTGGACCTCACAGCGCGTGCGCGACATGTGCGATTACGAATTCGCGCGTCTGACCGATCCCTTCGCCGACGCTGCAACGCGCCCGCGCATTGCTATCTCTTGGAACGGCGACCGCCTTACCATACCCATGATGCCGGCAAGCCTGCTCGCCGCCGCGCATGCCCGCGTGACAGGCAGGTACGAGATCATTGACGGGAAGCCGCTGCTCACCTCCACCGTTGACGTCATCAACCTCGACTTCGACCATCCGCCCGAGAGCGAGACGGTGAGCCTCGGGCTCGAGGACCTCGAGGGCGTCATCATCGGCCGCGATGGAGAGATCGAGGATGGGGCGCTCACCACCGTTGGTCCCTTCACGTTTGAGGCGCACTGGTTCAATCGCAGGAGGCTCTCCCGGGTGGACGCAACCGGCGAGAACAAGGCTGTCCGGGAACTGCAGGAGCAGTGGTCGGGCATCCTGCTGTTCCGCGACCGGTTCCGCGTGTTTCCCTACGGCGAGGACGAGGACGACTGGCTCGAGCTCGACCGCCGGGCACTCCGCCGCAGCGGCTACACGCTGAACAAGACCCAGTTCATCGGCCGGGTGAACCTCACACGCGCCGGCAACCGCTGCCTGGTCGATCAGACCAACCGCGAGGGGCTGCGTGTCACGCCCGAGCAACAGGTCCTACTGCAGGTAATCCGCTACGCCATCCAAGACCGGCTCGGCGAATTCATGAGGGGGGTTGAGCGGCAGTACAAAGGTCAGAAGATCGACCTGTCGGACGCCAAGACGAGGGTCAGCGGGCTGGAGGAGCGCGCTAAGACGGCGATACGTAGGCTGCGGAGGTTAACCCCGAAGGAGGGAAGCGACTCCATCGATGAACTTCAGCAGACCCTTCTCGAATTTTCGGATTTCGCAGCCAAAGCGCGAGAGCGAATATCGGAAGTGGAGAAGGAAAGCCGCCAGATGGTCGAGATGGCGGGCGTCGGCCTGATGGTCGAGGTGGTAGCGCACGAACTCGCCCGTGCGTCCGAAAACTCGCTGAAGGCACTCGACAAGCTACGAGGCGACGACGTCCCGGTCCGGCTGCGCGCGCACCTCTCGACCTTGAAGTCCGAGATGAAGAGCATCAGCAAGCGGGTGCGCATCCTCGACCCGCTCAGCATCTCGGGTCGGCAGACGCAGGAGTCGTTTTCTCTAGACCACCTGCTGCGCGAAACCATCGAGGCGCACGAGGCACAGTTCGCGCGCCACGGCGTCGAGGCGACGCTGGACCTGCCGGACAGACCGCTCCAGGTTCGGGCGGTCAAGGGCATGGTCGTGCAGATCCTCGAGAACCTAATCTCGAACGCCATCCATTGGATGGAGATCCGCGCTGAACGCGACCCAGGGTACAAGCCGAGGATCACTGTGACGCTGGAGAGCGGTCCGCCGACCATCACTTTCGAGGACAATGGCCGTGGTATCGCGCCAGCCAACAAGGACAAGGTCTTCAGGCCGTTCTTTTCCCTTAAAGAATCGAAGCGTCGTCGGGGACTTGGGCTCTACATCGCACGTGATGCGGCGGAGCATCACGGCGGCACCCTCGTTTTGTCCGACCACCTCGACCCCGACACCGGGCGCCTGCACCGGTTCATCCTCGAACTTCCAGTAGGAACACAGGCATGACGCTCGCCGAACTCCTGGTCGAGCGCGGCGTGCGCAGCGCGCTGATCGTCGATGACGCCTGTGATCCCGTGCCGACCGCTGCGGATATGCGCAGCGCCGCTGGCGAATGGGTCAATTTCAACGACGACCTCGAGGACAATCACCGCGCGCTAATCAACGCCGCGTACCCCCCTGCCGCCGAGAAGCGCTTCGACGAGCTGATTGGGGACGACCTTTACGTAGCGGCGGTCTGGTCGTTGCGTGATCAGCTCGACGGCCTCGATGAACCTTTGTTCGACATCTATCTCCGCAATCAGACAGCGGACGAGCGCTACGTGGGCCTGGCGCGGGAGCGTCTCGAGGCCCTTGGCATCACATGCGAGACCAAGGGCCGAGCATTCGCCAACAATGCGCTAACGGCCGACCTTGTTATGATCGACCTCTACTTCGGCGGCGGCCAGGATGACGCGGCGCTCGGAGAGTCGAAGAAGCTCCTAGCCAAGGCGATTAAGCCTCGGGCTGCCGAGCCCCCGCTTGTGATCCTGATGTCCCGCAGCGAGCGGCTCGAGGCCAAGCGCGACGAGTTCCGCGATGACGTGGGTCTCGTCGAATCCGGCTTCCGGATCATCCGCAAGTCCGATCTGGAGGCCGGGGATGTGCTCGACAGGCAGCTCGAACGTCTCGCGGCCAATGCGGTCGACACCCGGAGGCTCGCGCGCTTCCTATCGGCGCTCGAGAAGGGAGTTGCGGACGCCGCCTCTCGTACGATCGGGCTCATGCGAAAGCTTAAGCTCTCCGACATTGGCCAGATTCAGCAGCTACTGCTCGACGTCGAGGGCGAGCCGCCGGGCAGCTATCTTGTCGACGTGTTCGATCGCGTGCTGCAGAACGAGATCGAAGGGCAGGACGATATCATCGACGCCGCGGTCGAGCTGAACGGGTTCTCCACCGCCCAGCATCCCCCTCCTTATGTCGCCGGCTCCTCGGACCTGCAGGAACTCGTGGCTCGGCTGCTGACGCAGAACGATCGCCGCCTCAAGCTGCCCGGGTCCGTGGACGGCATTGTCACGTTCGGCGATCTGCTGCAGCCGGGTTCAGTCGCTCAAGGCGTCGCGGCGCCGACATTCCCGGTCGACCTTCCGCCGGACGGCATCATGCTGGTTCTGACGCCGGTGTGCGACCTGCAGCGTAGCGGAGCACCGCGCATCCTGCTCCTCGTCGGCAAGGTGAAGAAGCTGACAGCGAAGGACTGGAGCTACGGCAACGACGCCCGAACCCCGGCACTTCGCATCAATGACGGGCTCCACTGGATCAAGTGGAACCTCAAGCATGTCGATACGGTGTCGTGGAAGCAGCTTGAGGATGCACTTGGCGCTGGATCGATAAAAATCGCTGCACGGCTGCGGGAGGCGCACGCGCTCGAGCTGCAGCAGCGGGTGCTCTCCGGTCTTGGGCGTGTCGGACTAGTGGCGGCCATGCCCGCCACCTTCCCCGTGGAGGTCGCGGCCTACGTTGCCGACGTGAACGGTGTCCCCTCCCGCCTGAACGTGCCCGCGCTTGCTGATGGCGCCGTGTGCTTCATCGGGCGCGACGAGGACGGCAATCCCAACCTTCGGCTAGTGCTGACCGAGGGCGGGTGCGACGGTCTCGATCAGGCGATCACCGCCGTCGATCCTGCACAGGTGGCACCCACCGCAAGGACTGCGCTTGCGCACATCAAGGCCTCCGGCGATCTGTCCCGCATGCTGACGGCGGGGCTAGACCTGAAGGGCGTGGGCGCGGAGACCTGGACGCTGATCCCGTCGGAGACCGGCGCAGACAAGGGAGTGCCGAAGATGGGCCTAATCGCCTGGAACTACTCGGTTCCGCCCGTAGCGCTGTCTGGAAAGCATCTAGGCAAGGCCGGCATCATGCTGCTCATCAGGGATGCGGTGTCGGACGGAGCTGTTGGGCTCGACCAGGCCATCCGGACGGGCGTGCTCACGGCAGAACCCCCCGCGGGTATGCCAGCCCTAGACACGGCGGGGAAACCTCCCGCCGTACAAGCGGCGGATGGGGGCGGAGTAACAAGCGCCTGACCGGCGCGGGAACCAGGCGACTGCTGCGCCAGCAGCCACGCGTTCGAGTCCGAGTCGTCGTGGACGCCGTCGTCCGAGCTCACCATTGAGTCGGCGCTACGCTCGCGAACCATTCGCGACGCCAGCCGCAGCGTAAGGTAGACATCCAGCTAGTCCGGCACCCTCGACAAGTCCCCCTTCCAAGCCGCAATAGAAGCTGTGCCGATGCCAATCTATCTCGACGGACTGTCCACCACGCCGCTCGCACCCGAAGCGCGCGAAGCGATGCTTGACGCCTGGTCGCGGCCTGGAAACCCAGGCTCGCCTCACGCGGCGGGCGAGCGGGCTGCAATGATCGTCGAAGAGGGACGCACGCGCGTCGCCGAGCTCATCGGCGCGTCACCCGGGGAGGTGTTCCTAACGTCCGGCGCGACCGAGGCGGACAATCTGGCGATCACCGGCGTTGCGCTCGCGGCCATTGCTGGCGCCAGTACGCGACGTCGCGTCGTCGTATCAGCGATCGAACACAAGGCAGTGCTCGCCCCAGCCCTGCGGCTGCGCGACCTCGGCTTCGTCGTGGAGGTCGCGCCGGTCGACGCGAATGGCGTCGTTGACCTCGACGCCCTGCGTTCGCTCATGCGTGACGATACGCTCCTCGTGTCGGTCATGGCGGCGAACAACGAGACGGGCGTGCTGCAGCCGGTTGCTGCTGTCGCGGCGCTTGCTCATGAGAGCGGTGCGCTATTCCACTGCGATGCGGCACAGGCGGTCGGCAAGGTGCCCGTCGACGTCTTCGAGATGGACGTCGACTATCTAAGCGCCTCCTCGCACAAGATGTACGGACCCGGCGGGATCGGCGCGCTCTACGTGTCGGCGACAGCTCCTCGCCCCGCCCCGCTCGTCCTTGGCGGTGGACAGGAACGGGGCCTACGCGCTGGAACGGAACCGACCGCACTGGTCGCGGGCTTCGGCGCGGCGGCGTCTCTGGCCGACACGCAGCTCGACAGCGATGGCCAGCATGCCGACAAACTACTCCAGATGTTTCTTTGTGAACTATCCAAACACAATGTATGCTTTTCGGTTAACGGAGACGGGGTGAAAAGACTTTCCGGGGCAGTAAGCTTGATGATATCCGGATCGGATGCACAGTCCATTGTTCAGGCTTTGTCCAGACAAGTTATGCTGTCAACTGGTTCGGCTTGCACCGCCGGCCAGATCAATACGTCGCCTGTTCTTTTAGCGATGGGCCTCAATGCCGTTCAGAGTCGATCGACAATGCGTGTGCACTTCAACCGGTATTCGATCGCAAGCGAGGCTGTCGACGCCGCCCGACTGTTGGCGCAGCGCGTCGGACTTCACTCGTAGCCCACTGGACGACTTGTCCAGTGGGCTATGTGCCGCTATCGTTCCAATATGAGAAACGTCCTTCAAGACACTGCCACGAAGGTACAGTTCGCCGGGCACGAGACCTTTCCCCTGCGTCTGCTGTGGCCGAAGAAGGCATTCGAGGCTGTCCGCGACGGTGCGCCTCTTAGAACATTCCAAGAACACGAAGCCATCGCACGATTCGGCGTGGGCCGCAATATGGCGGTCTCCATGCGCCATTGGAACATCGCCTGCGGTCTGATCGAAGAGCGCGACGGCAGGCTCTGGCCGACGCCGCTTGCTACGGCCATCTTGGACGATGAGGGTCTGGACCCGTTCGTCGAGCATCCCGCCACGATCTGGCTGACCCATTGGCACATCGCGTCCACACCCGAGATGACAACAACCCCCTTCTTCGCGTTCAACGCCCTGCCCGGCGTCGACTTCGACAGCGAAGGCCTCACAAGCGACCTCCTGCAACTGGTGCAGGAAAAGGGATGGCGGGCGACCCGTGTTACGCTCAAGCGTGACGTCGAGGTCTTCCTACGCAGCTACGTCCGTCGCACGGGCATGTTGACTGAAGACGCGGCCGAGCCGCTGCTCGCCGAACTCGGGCTCGTTCGCGAAGCCCGCATCGGCGGTTGGTTCGAGTTCGTGCGCGGACCGAAGCCGACGCTTCCGGACGGCGTGTTCGCCCTCGCCCTTGATCAGTTCTGGCAGAGGACCGGCGGGGACTCAACGACGCTCACCGCCGAGCAAGTCACTTACGAGCCCGGCTCGCCCGGCCGGGTCTTCAAGCTGGATGAGGACAGCGTCGTGACGCGACTGATGGCGCTCGATGCGATCACCGACGGATCCTGGTCGTGGACGGACACCGCGGGCCTGCGACAGGTCCATCGCCGTCACGAACCGGACTGGCTCGGGCTGCTGACCCGCTCCTATGGCCGCATGGCGGAGGCCGCATGAAGACCCTGTCGGACATCGTCACAATCGAGCGGCGCTTCGCCCGGTCCGCGCGCATCGACCGGGATCTTGCCGGCACGCCGCCGCTCGTCGGCTACGTCCTACAGGCGAGCGTAGCAAAATCGCTGACCGCCATGGCATGCAGTCAGATCGAAAGCGGGCAAGGTGCCTTCACTTGGACGGGCCCATACGGCGGCGGCAAGTCGTGCGCCGCCCTGCTGCTCGCGAACCTAGTGGCCGGAAGAGGCGACAATCGGGACATCGCACGCGAGATCGCGGGTGACGAGGTCGCCGGTCTTTTCGAAGAGGCCTTTCCCGTACGCCTGGGACGTTGGGACGTACTAGCCGTCACTGGAAGCCGCATCGGATTACGCGAGGCGATCGCCACTGCCGCGCAAGCGTCGCTTGATTGGAGCGACGCCCGTACGAGCGAGGCGTTGGTATCGGATCAGGCGCTTATCGACGCAATTATGGCACCGAAGGGCCGAGGCAGAAGAGCTGGAGGGACCCTGATCATCCTAGACGAGCTCGGCAAGATGCTCGAGTTCGCGGCCCTCCACGGCGGCGACGTCCACCTGCTGCAAGATCTGGCCGAGGCAGCGGCTCGGAGCGACGGGCGGCTGGTGGTGCTCGGCATCCTCCATCAGTCCTTCGAGCAGTACGCCGCCCGTGCCGACCGCGACGCCCGGCGCGAATGGGCTAAGGTGCAGGGAAGATTCCAAGATCTTCCGTTCCTCGCCGGCGCCGACGAGACGGTCACGCTGCTCGGCCGGGCGATCGGGTGCGCGAAGCGGCCGGCCGCCGCGAGCGCTGCCGCCAAGGCGGTCGCGGCCGAGGTCGCGGGACGCCGCCCCGTCGATGCCAAGGCCCTCGCGTCTGCGCTGACCGCGACGTGGCCGCTAAACCCGATCACAGCACTGTTGCTCGGTCCCGTCTCGCGCCAGCGCTTCGCCCAGAACGAACGCAGCGTCTTCGGATTTCTGAGTTCGTCCGAGCCCGCGGGCTTCCAGGAGCATCTGTCAGGCACGTCCACAGCGAGCGGCCGCACCTACGACCCCGATCGCCTCTGGGACTACCTTGCGACTAATTTCGGAATGGCGCTCGCGGGCGGTCAGGACGGCGGCCGTTTCAGCCTTGCGTTCGAGGCGATCGAGCGCGCCGGTGCGAAGGGGAGCCCGCTGCACGTCGCCCTCACCAAGGCTGCGGCGATCATCGAGTTCTTCCGCAACGGATCGGGCGTCGCGGTGTCGGACGAGTTCCTCACGCTCGCGGTGCCATCATCGGATCGAAACGCGATCGAAGCAGCGATTGCCGACCTGCTTTCGTGGGCGATCCTGATGCCGCAGCCACGGCTCGGCGGCTATGCGCTGTTCGCCGGTAGCGATTTCGACCTCGACGAGGCGATCGGCCTCGTTACCGCGCAACCCTCGCCGTCCGAACTCAATGCCATTCCCGCCCGGGTCGGACTGCCCGCCGTCGCCGCCAAGCGACACTATCTGCGCACCGGCACGCTGCGCACGTTCGACATTGTGCTGGACATCGCGACACGCGCCGAGAAGCCGCAGGATGCGGCGAACAGGATCTCGCAGGTCGAACGGCGCGGCAGCGGTATGCTAGTGCTGGTGGTGAACGACGGTGCTTTCTCTCAGCCCGAGATTGACGTGCGCTGCAAGATCATGGCCGACGCGTTCCGAAAGACACGGGCGGTCGCTGCGGTCGGTGCGGCGCCGTCTCGGCACGATCTGCTTGCACCGGCGTCCGAACTTATCGCGCTGGAACGAGTCATGCGCGACAATCTCCGGCTGGAGGGCGACAGGATCGCGAGACGCGAGACGGGGGCCCGTCACGCCACGACGACAGAAAACCTACTCCGGCGCCTCGACGCTGCGCTGAATGAGGCCACGTGGCGGCTGTCCACCGAAGGGGACGACGCCGTACGGGAGCCGCTGCCCGTGCTCGCAAGCACACTGGCCGACAAGGCGTACCGCAATGCGCCCGTACTCCACAGCGAACTGCTCCAGCGGAACAAGCCGTCGTCCAGTGCGATGGCCGCAGTGCGGAACCTCATGCACGTCATGGTCGAACGGCCTGAGCAGGCGGACCTTGGCTATACCGGCTATCCGGCCGAAATGGGCCTCTACATGACAGTACTGCGGCCGTTCGGACTGCACCGCGAAGTGGACGGTGTCACGGATTTCCACGCCCCTGTCGCGGACGGTGTCGGTGCCACACTCGCCGCCGCATGGTCAGTTATTGAAGACTCACCGGACACGACGCTTGATCAGGTCTACGATACTTGGTCCGTTGCGCCGTTCGGTATGAAAGCCGGCGTGATGCCGCTGCTCGCGATGGCTAACATGATGTCTAGGCGTGACCGCGTTGCGGTTTACGTCGACGGCGTCTTCCAAACCGATTTCGATGACGTGCTCGCCGACAAGCTGCTGCAGCGTCCCGAGGCAATCCGGCTTCGCCGGATCGACCGGTCGGTCCAAGAGGCCGCCTATCTGAGCGGGCTCGCCAACGCTTTCGAACTCGCGCCCGACGCGCCTGCATTGTCCGTTGCCCAAACGTTGTACCGGCGTTTCGAGGATCTGACGGCCTACGCGCAGCGCACCAAGTCGATCCCCGCCGAATCCGTCGCCGTCCGCGATGCAGTGCTGCGGGCGAGCGATCCCGAAGAGGTTCTTTTCGAACGGATTCCCGAGGCCCTTGGCGGACGTCTCTCCGCCGAAGCGGTACTTGAAGCGCTCGCCAGCTCAGAGGGCATATACGGCGATTTGCTGAGCGGTCTTCGGGTGGCGCTGGCCCGTGGCCTCGGTGTCGATGTGGACACGTTCGCCGGGATTGCGGAGCGTGCGGAGAACCTGCGCGAGCTGACTAACGACTTCGCCTTCGAGGCCTTCGCGATGCGGGCCGGTGCGTTCGGAAACGGCGAAGGCGACATCGAGGGTTTGGCTAGCCTCCTGCTACACCGGCCGCCGCATTCGTGGTCGGATCGGGATGCCGACCAAGCGCTGCTCGAACTTGGAAAGCTCTGTAGGCGCTTCCGCGAGACCGAGGCGCTCGCTATTGTGAGGGACCGTACGCCCACCGCCGAGGCCATGGCCCTGATCGTTGGTCTCGATGCAACCGTCCCCCCGGTCGTCCGGAGCTTCATCCTGACCGAAGCCGAGAAGGCGCAGGCAACCTCGCTCGCCGACGAACTCATCGCCACACTCAGCAGGGGCGACCGGCTCGCGAGCGTACAGCTCGCAGCTTTGGCCCGCGCAGTCGCAGGTATCGCGATCGAGGATGGCACAATGCAGAACCGGGTACAGGCGCAAGCAGCATGAAGACCAATGAAAGACACATTCTTGGGGTCTCGGGCGGTCGCGACAGCGCCGCGCTCGCTGTGTACATGCGGCAGATGAGGCCGGACCTGCGCCTCGAGTACTTCTTTACCGACACGGGCAAGGAACTGCCCGAGGTGTACTCGTTTCTCGACCGGCTCGAGGGCTTCCTTGGGCAGCCGATCGCCCGGCTGAACCCCGACCGCGACTTCGACTTTTGGATGGCGGAATATGGAAACTTCCTGCCTTCGCCCCGCACCCGGTGGTGCACGCGACAGCTCAAGCTGCGTCCACTCGAGCACTGGCTCCGAGCCGACCTAGATGCCGGCGTCACCGTGCACTCTTACGTCGCAATCCGCGCAGACGAACCGTCGCGCGAGGGCTACACGTCGACCCAGTCGAACATGCTGGTGCACCTGCCGCTTCGGGACGCCGGCATCGACCGCAAGGGCGTGATCGACATTTTACGAAACGCCGATGTTGGCGAGCCCGAATACTATGACTGGCGCTCACGCTCGGGATGCACTTTCTGCTTCTTCCAGCAAAAGATCGAATGGGTGCGTCTGGCCGAACGCCATCCCGACCGCTTCGACGAGGCGGTCGCCTACGAAAAGACTGCGGTCGATGGAGGTTCGCCCTTTACGTGGAGCCAGGGCGAAAGCCTTACCGCTCTGACGAAGCCGGACCGCGTCGCGCAGATCAAGGCCGACTACGAGAAGCGGCTAGACCGGCTGCGCAAGCGACGCCCCGCCAATCCGCTGTCTGGTCGCTCGCCGGAGACCATCGACGACGTCTACGGCATCGAGGAGGCGAGCGCCGGCTGCGTCATCTGCCACAAGTAGGC
Source organism: Dryas drummondii (assembly GCA_003254865.1). Taxonomy (NCBI): domain Eukaryota; kingdom Viridiplantae; phylum Streptophyta; class Magnoliopsida; order Rosales; family Rosaceae; genus Dryas; species Dryas drummondii. Next base: position 18,246 of record QANW01008835.1, on the reverse strand, counting down.
TGCCGCCGCCCGTTTATGGGTGAAACCGCTCCAACGAAACGGCGTGCCAGACTGCGGGCATCGTCGGTGACCGCCCTACTGAAGGGCACGCCGGCACCGCAACGTTAGATCGGAAAGACGCTAGCATTGCGGCCCGGAACCGGGCGCAACGTCCGCGCCACGGGGCGCCCCGGCCGCCCGTGCCGCAACTTGCCGTCAGCCTTCGGAGCCGCAGATCGCCTCGACTACGAGATCAATGTCGTCGTCACCAAGATACGGAGCCTGAGCGTAGATCAGTGCGGGTTCGCCGCTAAGCCGGGCTGCCAGATGGCCAAGACCGAGCAGTTGCTCGGCGCCCTTGGTACCCAACGCGATCTCCGAGGTGCCGACACTCGCGACCTTCAGGATCAATCGGTTGCCGAGATTGTCCCGCAACTGCATTGGCATGACGTTGGCATCCGGACGCTGCGCTGCGAAGACCAGGTGCATGCCCGCAGCGCGAGCTTTCACGCCCAGACGCGAAACGTTCGCCGTAACCGCCGCTTTGTACTCCTCGGTCAGCATCCACTCCGCGAACTCGTCATGGACGAGAAAAACGTATGGAAGCCGCTCGGTCGGTCCGACCTTCGTGTTGAAGGCGCGGATGTCGCGGGCGCCATTGGTCCGGAACANTGTCCTGCACGCTCAGCCGGTCGCTGCCCATGAAACGTATGAGCGCCGCGTTGGGAGTCAGCCGCGTCCCCAGGACCTTGGCCTGCAGGCTGTATCCCATCAGTGCGGAGCGCAGCTTCTGCGCCGTCGCTTCAAGCCAGGCCTGCTCATCCACGGAGTCCTGGTGAGCCTCCTGCGCACGCGCTTCGATCAGCGGTCCGATGGCAAGCGTCGAGGCCGCCCCGGAAGGCGCCGTTGATGTCGGCAACGGGCTGACCGGCATCGCGACGCTTTTTCCATGATTGGTCGGAATACCGTCTCCATCCTTGGCCGTTGGCACTTGAGTGACGTACGGACCGTCGTCACCCTCGGGCGGCGGGATGCTGGCCCCGCTTCCGACGCTGACGGTGGATGACGGTTCGGCCGTCGGCGCGGCGCCAACGACCGGCGCCGGTACCCCATCTTCGTCCTCGTCTTCGTCATAGTCGTGCACGACGGCCTTAATGGGCGCTTCGTGCTCTGGCTCGAGAGTGATCGCCTTCGTCCAATCCACCCGGGGAGCCGGATCACGATAGGACGGATGCTCCCAGCTGTCGGTCTCCCCCAAGCTGGATCTGATCGGTTTCAACGGCTTCTTGGCCTCATAAGCCTTGATCAACTGGCGAAGACCTTCCCGCGTGAAGGTCTCTTGAAGGCCGTCGGTCACGCCCGGAACCGGGTCCTGCTCACCAAGACTGCTTCCGTCGGACGCAGGCCCGGAGATGAAGATGTGGGAGTAGCCACGCAGATCGATCGGAACGGCACCGCGCCGAATGCCATCGCGGACCTGTTCCAGCAGCGAGGCCTGTCCGAGAGCCGCGGTTCCGTCCAGGAGAAGGTCCGCGATCCTCGACAGCCACAGATCGCGATCGAGCCGCCCCGGATCACCGAAGAGCGCGTCGTCGATGCGTGCGACGGTCTGCCGCAGTTGCTGCTGCGACTTGCGGCTAGCCTCCGCCGATCCGGACTGATCGACATACTTTGCTTCGGTGACGATTGCGCGCAGGCGGGGTATTCCATCGTCACCCTCGACCAGGCACAGCGCGAGGATGTCGGCAATGCCCTCCTCCCGCTGACCGAGCCACTCCGCGTAGTCGTCGAGAAGGAACCAGGCGACTGCGGCCTGAGGGCGTAGCTCCTCCACGACGAGCGCGCGGCTCAGCACCAGCCCGATGAGCTCGCCGGCTGACACGCCGCGCTTGGCGGCCCGCAGCACGATGTCGCCGGAGATCGAGTTCGCGTCGTCGATCATCCGGCGTGCGAGCGCGGAGATGCGCTCGTCATCGAGACCGAGCGACAGTTCTGTCAGGCGCCTGCGCACGAGCACGTTGAGGATGCGGAGTTCGGACGTGGAGGAGACGACGATGTTCCGCCCATGCGTCCGCTGCCGACGGTACCGTATGACACTGATCCCCTGAGCGGCGAGCTGCCGCTTGTCGAGGAGGTCATCGTAGGTCGCAACCCATTCGGCCATCTCGTGCACCTCGTCGAACATCGCCTTGAGGCCGGAATCCTGAAAGGAGATCTGCCGCGCCGGCAGGTAGTGTTCGCCTGCGCCGTGCGATTGCCGGCGGATCACGTTCGCGACGGCGTCGACGTATGCCCAGCCAGCGTTCGGCTGGCGCGGGCACGTGAGGTAGACGGTCGCTTTCAGCTCGTCCTCAGCCGTCACCCGTCGATAGGACCAGCGGGCTGGCACATGCTCAAGCAGACCTGGGTTTGAACCTGTCGTCGGGACCGGGAACCACTGCTCCCGCGCCTGGCGTGAGACCACGTCGTGCAGGAATGCGACGTCGATCTCGCGGGTCGCGTTGCCAGGACGCGCGGCACCGCTGTCGAGCATAACCCCTATCCGGAGCTTCGACATGAAGTTGCGCGAGGTCTCGCTGACGACCACAGCGTCCGGGTCCCCTTCCGAACGGTCAAGCAATTCGCCGTAGACGCGGGAAAGCCGGGTCCGGTCACGATGCCGCACCAGGACGTTGCAGTGCACCTCCTCTTGGTCCTGCACGGAACTCAGACCGTTCACGGTCGCGAGCGGCAGGCCGGCCGCGTCGCAGTTGAAAAGCATGATGCTGAGGTTGGACCTCTCGTGCGGCTGCAGATCGAGATATCGTTCGAGCAGCGCCCGTATCTGCCCCGCCGCCTCGGCCGGGTCGACGTCGGTCGTTGCCTCGGACGGGTCGCGCACCGGGCGTTCGAGCAGACTGTAGTCGTTCACCGTTCCGGTGTCGGAAAGGAGCACGGCCTCGCTGCCGTCGTATCCCACCGCGATCTCGGGGTAGAGCGGATGCGCGAGCTCGTCGCGGAGATCGGAGAAGAACAGGCGGGAGTCGCCAAAATTCACTTCGACGTCGGAAAGCAGGTACTCGGCAAGGCCAGCGACCGACCGCATCTTGACCGCGGATGCCGCGAGCCGCAGCGGATGCCATGGCGCCACGATCGCGGAGGGTGCGCTGCCGGCCACCGGAACGACGCCGAGGCTCAGCACCGGCTCCCATAGGTCCCGGCGGTTGAGATCGCCGGGTGCGTGGGTGGAAAGCGTGTTTAGCAGTGTCCCGTAGGTTGCGGCCTGCTCGATGAGGCCGGCGGATGCGTAGCCGGACACCTGGAGCGCGCCGATGGCACCGACGTACGCGGTCTCGAATGTCGTCCAGGCCGAACTGATCGCCGAAACCCCGGCCGGGTCGATGCGACCGCTCTGCGCCGCGGCCTTTAACGCCTTGGAGAACGCCTTGCCGACGTCCTCGCCGCTTGCCGTGCGCGGTACCAAGGAACCGGCATCCTGCCCGAAGGCGGGCTGCAGCGTTCCGACGTCGGCGAGCGATACCGACTGGAGAGCGCCCTTGCGACTGACCGGCAACCGGGCAACGCTGCTACGGGTCATCGGCCGCTTCAGCAGGCGCGCGAGGTCCTTCGGCAGTTCGAACCCGATGGCGTTCGGCTGAGCGATCCAGATCAGCTGGACGGTCGCGCGCTCTGAACCCGACGCCAGCACCACGTCGAACTTGATCTGGAGCGCGGCGCGCGAGCTCGACTCGTTCCGGCGATACTTCTTCCGCTTCTTGGCCCTGTCGAGCAGTTCCTCATACTCGAACAGGTACGGCACATCCCAATCGACGGCCGTGCCCATGAGGGCCGGCAGGCCACGATAACGAAGCCCGAACGCCAAGCCCACGTCGGCGTTGATGTCCAAGACCTGGGAACGACTGCGGCGAGCGGCGCGAATGGTCAGCGTGCGCTTGCTCGCGAAATTGATCTGTCCGAACAGGCGTTCCAGCGCGCGCAGGATTCCTTCCAGGAAGTCATTGCACTCGATCGGCCGGCCGAAGATGAAGCGCTCCCACTTTACGCGGAGGGCCTTGTCCTGGCTTAGGTCGTCGCGGTGGGTTTCGAAGAATTCCCGATCGTCGTCCCGCGTCTCCTTCAGCGACCTCGACTTCAGAGTCTCGAGGTAGTCGACGTCCTTCGGACTGAGCCGGTCGGGCAAGGTGAACTCGAAGAAGGACAGCGTCTCCTGCGGCAACGTGGTCTTCTTGAGCTTGATGCCAGAGAAGAGCTGGAGGACGCTCTGCCCCTCCCACTCGAACTGCGCGAGCGCGTCGGCCGCGGCGTTCCAACCCGGCGTCGCGGCGATGAAGGCCTCGATCGCCGGATGGACCTCCGCCGGGATGTCCTCCCTGACGCCCTCGAACTGGCTGCGCAGATCGTCGCTCTCGATGATCTGGCGGTTGGGGCGCTGCTTGGCGAGCAGCGGCCGCCGGTCCGACACCAGCTTTTCGAATAGACGGCTCCAGCTCCGCGACTTCTCGAGATCCTTGTCCCGGATGCCAAGGAAGTAGCCGCTGTCGCGCGGGAGGTGGAGTGCGGGCAGAGCCCAGCCCAACGCGTCGGAGACCGTCGTCGACTCCTCCGCGATCCGCTCGCGCGTGAGCGCTACGTAGTTAGAGATCTGATGAAGAGTCCAGTCGTCGGCGGCGTTGAGGCCCTTGAGCGCGGCCCTCCATGCTGAGAGCTGGTTGTCCGGAAGCCCCAATCCGGTCGCCGCCGCTCCGACCCAGGGTTCGGAATCCTCGGTCAACTGCTTGGCACCGATGAGCGTCACGTCGCCGAGCGAGGCGCCCTGATCATCGTCCGTGTTAGCCAGTAGAAGCGCAGGCCGGTCACATTCGGCATGCCGGATCGCGACGGTCCTCTCGTCCGTGACGACGTGGTCAGGCAGATCGAAACCGTCGATCAACGTTCGCGGCAACTGGATCTTGAGCAACGCGTCGGTCTGGGGATCGACGAGCAGCGCGCTCGTGATCGCCGCCACCTGTTCGCCGGTCAGTCGGTCCAGGAGGTAGCGCGCCACTCCTTCGCCGTCACCGATGGCCGAAAGTCGCTGGCGGATGGATGCGGCGCCAGCGGCGCCGATGAGATCAGATGGTGTCACGCGGCTTGGGCTCGCTGAAAGGGATTTTCGACATAGGCGCAGGAGTCCGACAGCCGCTTCAACAGGCCCAGGCTCGCCAGCCGCTCCTCGAGCCGACGAGCGTTGTCCGAGAAGTCTTCCTGATCAGCGTCACCGCTCGCCACGAAATCGCGGGCCTGCGCATCCCCTATCACGATGCCGTAGCGATCATGGAGCAGTGCGAGGAAGTCCCTGAACTCGAGGCGCTTCGAGACCGAACACACCACGAGCGTCTTCAGCAGACGATCGGTCGGAGCGTAGCGGACGCGACGGCTCGACCGACGTGACGACAGCCCGATTGCACGCGACCATGTCATGTGGATCTTGCCAATGTGCTGCTTGTGCCGACTGAGCGCGCGCGCCGCGAGCTGTTCGATGAGCGCGGCCGGGTCGGGGGCGATGTCGTCGTCATCCGCGTCCGGCCAGCCGAAGGCCTTTCGCAAAATGTCGCCGGCGTTCAGGACGGGATCGTCGGATGCTGTCGCGGCCTGCCACTCCTCGGTCTCGGCGACCTGCCGGATGAAGCGGTCGACCGCCTGCTGCGGCAGTCCGTTGTTCCGTTGATACGAATCCGCCGAGAGGTCGCGCACCACCGACTTCCTCGGCGAGACGATCTCGCAGACCAGTCGCACTGGATCCTGATCAAGCACATCACGGGCGCGTTCGAGCTGATAGAGCATCATGTTCAGCCCTGTCATCGTCACCAGATGCGGTATGGCGTCATATGCGGGGATCGGCAGGCTGAGGATCGCGAGCCAGTCCTCGGCGAGACGGTCGAACAGCGGGTGGGACGCACATGGCAGAAACGCGCCCGCGCGCTCCGACTTCGCCAGCTGCGGGTCCCCTTGGATGGCGCGCGCCATGCGATCGTAGGGTGCCGCGTTCTCGAGGAACCGGCTGACGAGCAGTCCGCGCAGAGCATCCGCATCGCGACTCCGGCACAGCATCAGATAGAGGAGCTCGCCGGTGCGGGCGAAGAAGCGGCGGTCGTTCGACACGCCGCCGCGCGGATTGACGTTCGCATCCTCGTAGAGGGCGTTCGGACCGAACGGAAAGACGAACTTCGAACTCCAGCGCTTGTTGCTGGTCCCTTCGATGGCCGACCCCTGGAGAAAACCTATGACGGCCGCGAAGTCCTGGAAGCTCTCGAAGCGATCGCGAAGATACGTGAAATCCGGCTTGTCGAGGCCACCCGCCGTTTCCGTGATCTTTTCGAGGCAGCTCGTCCAAGACGCGTCATCCGCACGATCCTCCGCCAGCACCGTCATGATGTGCGGGTTGTTGAACACGAGGTTGCGCAGGCGGAGCTGCAGCTGCGGACGATAGGAAAGGCTGTTGAGGGCATCCTCGCGAAGCGCGCGTCCCTCCCGGTGCTCAGCGAGCAGCACGGTCATGAACTCCAGGAAGGTCAACCAAGGGGTCTGCTCATCGTAGAGACGGTGCCCCCAGATCGCCTCGTCGATCCAGAAGTCAGGCCCGCTCCGATCGTCGAAGCTCGTTGGGCGCGGCAGGATCTCGATCGTCATATCCGCACCACCACGCGGCGAGCGACCGCTCGACCGTCACCGGCTAGGTCGATGAACCGGAGCATCAGCTCTCCCTCGTTGATCTCGTCGTCACCATCGAGCCTGCGCCGGTTCTCCGTCTCCCGGAGCAGTCTCGCCTTGAAGGCGAGGAGGTCCTCGTGACACTCGAGCGAGAAGCTGCTCGGCAGCGCGCCTTCCGCGACGCGCCCGAGGAACTCGAACCGGGTAGGCGACAGTGACAGGGTCACGGGCGGGATCTCGGATCCACGCACGAGTTTGACCGACACGCAGAAGCCGCCGGCGCCGTCCGTTATGATCGACACCTCCTCGCCGCCCTGCCGAGGGACGGAGATCAGCTCGTCGAGAAGCGGGCTGCGCTTGGATTGCGAGTAGCTGCCCGACGTCGCGAGAACCAGCTCGTCCTGGTTCTGCGCCAGCATGCCTGTGAAAATGCGGTTCAGTCCGCGCACGATCATGGACACGGCCTGTCGCGGCACCGCCTGCCCGTCCGCGACCTTGCCCGCCACGTCGAGGTAGAGACCGGCATACCGGAAGACGGTAAGATCCCACAGATCGTACGTCGCGGACAGCTCGTCGGGCATCGTGAAGAACAGACGCTGCCGCTGCGCGCGGAGGGCGCCGAGGAACGCGCGCCGGTCGGTGCCCTCCGCACCCTCGAGATAGACGCGCTGGGCGCCGACATACGAGGGGGTCGCACCGTAGATTGGATCGGCGAGCACCAGCCTCGCATAGTCGTCCGCATAGGCCGGATCGTCGGCACCGTAGACGAGCAGGTTGTCGACGCGGTTGCTTGTCTCGGCCCCGATGCCGAACATGTTCAGCTTGCGAAAGAGCTCGGTCTTCTCGGCCTTACTCGGCCGAAGGTTCTCGCCGAAGATGTTGCGGTAGATGCTCGCGCGGTCCGCTTTTCCGCTCTGGACGATTGCGGGAACCTCGGCGCAGCTCATCAGGCCGTCACGGGCGTCGGGGTGCCCCAGGATGCTGTTGGCGACCAGTGCGAGCAGCTGCCGGACGGGGAAGTGGTTGCCGTTCCGCTCGCCCAGCTCGATGAGAGCGGTGATGCGCCGCCTGAAGGGGTCCTCGGGGCCCTCGCCCGTCAGACGCCGGCGGTTCTCGAAGATCGGACAGACGCCATCGCCCGCATTGGCTGCGCAGCTTCCACATCCCTCCCAGCCGTCATGGGAGGTGACCTCCTCGATGATCTGCATCGCCATCTCCGCGGCCGGCGATCGGCTGAGATCGTCCAGACCGACGGAGATCCCGGCATCGGGGTTCCTGCCCGTCACCAGCAGTTCCTCGACAACGGCGGTGACGCGCTCGACCTCGGGGCTCGGCGGCGCGGATTTGAGCTTCTCCAGAAGCTGCCCGTGATTGGCCGCAAGAAGGTAGGTCGTCGCGGCCGCGGGATTGGCGACGTCGCGGGCGAAGGCGACGATGATCTCGGCGCTCTCGTCCTCGCGAAGTTCGCTCAGGTCCTTGACGATCACGAGCGTCCGGCCGCCGACATTGAGCGTCTGCACTTTGTCGCCCGCATTCCAGACACCAGCGTCGCCGCCGAGCGCGGTCCAGACTTCGCGGCAATGGTACGTCTTACCGTCGCCCGCAGTGCCGGTGATGATGTGCGAGATGGCATTCTCGCCTTCGAAGTTCGCGACCAGCCTACCAACCAGTGGTGCCGGCAGCGTTATCGGGGCGATCTTGTGACGCTTCAACGCACGCTGAATGGACTCGTCGTACATGTTGTCGTTAGTGGGAATGGGGCCGTAGTTGCGTAGAAAACGTACCCATGCCGACGTTGAAGAATGTGCCGACAAACCGTTCCCTCCTGTGCCCTCCACAGGCTTGTAATCAAACAGGCCTGGTAGGCAATGGAAACCAAGCCGGAGCTCGACACCCAAGACGATCCGGCAAAACTGCAGGCGATCCTGCTGCAACAGGCCGCAGTTCGGCACAATGAGAGAACCGGCCGGTCGTTTTGGTCATCACCGCCGTCAGTCCTGAGGTAGCCTCTATCCCTTAGCAGTGCTCGTCCTTCCTCAGCGCATCAAGTCACGCAGCGCGCCTTCCGCCGAGCCCAAGCCAGCTGGACATCGGAACAGTAGTGAGCAAAGCGCGCCGGCTGTCAGCCGTCGACGACAACAGCGACTTTCATTGCGGCGTGATCAGTGCTGAGCGACGCGGGCAAACCATCCGTTTCGATCTGGGTCCAGCTATAGCCTTTCGAGCGCATACCGCCGGCGATGTTGGGATAGTTATCAAACATTACTTCGTTGTAGGGTGGACGGAAGTAACGGATAAGTTGCGCCTCCAGATCACGGGTTAGCGCTTCGTCCCCCAACTCGATAAACGGTTGGCAGAAAGCGTCAAGTGCGCCCTCTTCGTCAAGGTCGATAGGATGAAGGATAAGCTCGCCTCCTCCTTGCTCATGAAGTAACGTGTGCGGCACCGCAATCAGTTCGTCGAAATCCGTCGCGCGTAACAGGATCAGCGAAACTTCGAACGGCGCTCGCGCTTCTGGGGAGGCTCCGATGGGTCCTTCCAAGGTAAGAATCCGCTTCATCTTCTTGTGGCTCGCCAGCCGATCCCACACTTTTTGGGAGAATGCCTGGCCGATGTAAAGGACGCGAAAGTCGAGAAAGGCGATCGGATCGCCGATCGCGGCGACCTTAAGTTTGTTCACCATTATCTCATAAATAAGCTTCTGAGGGCTCCACCATAAGATGAAGCTCCCGTCGGCACGGTGCAGCTTGAGCGCACCAACATCATGCAGCGGTTGCTCTCGACCTGGATCTTTTGAGAAGAACTGAACTTCGATTTCGACGAGCTCGTCGGTCTCGCATATACCATTCTCGGCAAGATTTATCCGGCACTGGAGCGGCTCTTGTTGCCCATCCACGATGTCGAGGTAGATATAGGTATCATCGAGCCGGACATTATCAAAGTACGTCAGTGGACGCTGGACGATCAGATAGACCGTGCAGCTGTTCAGGCGCTCGCGAAAGACAGCCTCTTCCTGCAGAAACTCAAACTCATATGATGAGACGATAGGATAGCTCGGGCTGGCGATGACGGTTGCACCCTTGGCCCCATAAATGATGTCGTCGTTGATGCTGCTAGTCATTTGAACGTCCTTCCACGCGTTCGTTCCCCCCACAACAACATAGCGAATGCGTACCCTAACGCCGAAAGAATGCTCGGCTGACGCGCCTCGCCGCGCTCGAGTACGAAAAGCGGCCCGATGAATCGGGGACTGCCCGGGCGGATCACGCATCGTCATCCCAGGCGTCAGAAAACACTTGTTTTCCGACACCCACCCGTTGGTCTCGCCTGTTCGCCAGTAAAAGGCTTAAATCACGGTCTATTTAGGGTGTCGACAAACCCTTCGAACTCGTTCAGCCGTCGTTTGGTAATTTGGATGATTTAGTTGAGAATAGCGGCACCTAGCTGACTGCACCCCCTTCGGCTTATTTGAACGTCATAGCTTCGCGGCGATACCTACAATGAACGTATTGGCTCCGGGCGTCATGATGAACGGCTCCACCAGAACGTCGGGCGATCCACCCGCCGACGGCTCCGTGACATGCGCCGTGGTCCGCCAATCTGGCCCGGCGATCTGATAGCGCGTACTTCCCCCAGCGCCGCTCCCGCCCTGCCCCGCCAGAAACAGGTGCGCGTAGTAGCCGACGCCAGGCTTTGGCGTGAAGTAATATACCTCCCCCTCTTTCCCACCATCCGAGATCTTCGCGACTCCATCGGTGGACACCTCGTTTCCGGCCTCGTCGAAGCAGGTAAGAAACTTCAGGTCCGCGCCGCCGAACGCGAAATCGCGCACTGGGACATGGTGAGTGATGACGAGTTTACCGAGTATGTCGTTGACGTTCATGGCGATACCCCTTGTTGATTCAATCAACTGGGTACGGCATCCTCGGCGGGCAAGCTCACGTTCTTGGACCGCAGGACCACCTTGCGACAAACGCATCGATCGCCGCTTGGTCACGCGTTTCGCACTACCGGAGCGTCTTCACCGTCCAGCCTGCAGCCTCATCCCGCTAGCCTTCCGTCATGGCGTTGGTAGAAGTCGCGCATGGGATATTTCGACGAGCAAGTGACCAACGAACCAGACGAGCCCGCGCTCGACATGTGGCTGGTCGATCAGGCGCTCGGCATGACGCAGGGGTACGTCCTTGACTTCAACGACGCCCGTTTCAACGACTTCGTGCGACGCAAGTTCGCCATTGATGCCACGGCACCAACCTACACCGTCGACGGCACCTCTAAGGGCAAGCGCCTGCGGGCTTTGCTGCGCTCGCTTGTGCCTGGCGCCCAGGCTGAGGTGCTTCGGGCGTTCTGGGCGCACCGGCAGCGCGCGATCAACAACGGCATGCACAGCGACCTGGAGCCGAAGGTCGAAGCTGACTTCCTGGCCATGGTGGCGCATCTGGAGGGAACCGAGCAGCCGATCGACCTCGAGATCGTGGAGGCGTTCAGCGGCGATCCCACCCTGGCCGAGCTGATCGAGGCCATTCAACGGGACATCCAGGCGAACAAGCCGAACGCCGCGCTCGATCGCCTGCACACGTACAGCATGAAAAAATTCGCCGACCTGCTCGAGCGCGACGGCATAACGGTCGGTCACAACGATGCCCTGCATGCCCGGGCTGGTCGCTACATCAACGGCCTGCGCCAAGCTGGGCAGATCGGCGAGTACTCGGCTCAGATTGCCAAATCGGCCGTGCAGGTGTGTGAGAACTTCAACCAGGTCCGCAACAAGCAGAGCCTGGCCCACGACAATACGCTCCTAGGCATCGCTGAGGGGCGCTACGTGTTCGAAACGGTGCTGAGCCTGCTGCGCTTCATCAAGGCGTTGGACGAGGCGAAGTTCGGCAGCTGATGCATCAGCCCACGTCGGCGTCGCGATGCTTGGACATCCTGGCCACGAAAGTCCTGGGCGGCTTCAGTGCGTGCTAGACCGCGCCCTTGCCGGCCAGTCGAGGTTGTTGGTCACGATGTTGGCGCGTGGATAGAAGCAGTGGCGAGGAGATAAAGTTAGATCGACGCTTGATTCGGAGTTGCTGCTCATCGCCCCGACCACCAACATCGGCTGATGGGTCGGGCGATCGCCGTGCTGAGGATAACGGAGACGTGAGGAGGCGATCTCTCGGCCCCACCTCTCGCCACCTAAACAAATGTCACTTATGGATGATCGCCGCTCAAAGGCGGTCGGATCGCTCACCGCCATAAATGCGGATTGTCCGCATTCTTAAAGCGTTCACGAAGGGCGCACGCTGCGAAGTTGCGATGAGCGTTTTGGCGAGTAGACATGAGGAAACCGCCCTACTGCAGGCTTCTTGGCCGACGCCTCACCCCTCTGTCGTCGATAGCAGAAACTTCACGGGGAATTCGCCTTCCGACTTCTCGTTACTCGATGGCCCGCCTGTCTTTGCACGGTGCAAGGCCGTCACTCGCTTGACCTGAGCGATGCTGCACCCGGCCAGCTCGGCGGTTCTTGCAATACTCATGCCTGCCTCACGAAGGCCGACGATGCGGCGATGATGCGCCAGGTCGGGCTTGCGGCCGGTGTAGCGCCCTGCTCGTTTTGCAATCTCAATCCCCTCGCGCTGCCGCTCGCGCCGCGTCTCGTAATCGTCACGGGCAGTCTGAAGCGCGACGCGCAGCAGCATATCCTGCACTGCCTCCAGTACGATGCGGGCTACACCTGAGCTGTCCGCGACAAGGTCCGACAGGTCGACGATCCCCGGTACCGCGAGCCGAGCCCCCTTCCCTCTGATCGTCGCCACCAGCAACTCCGCCTCAGGCAGTGGCAGACGGCTGATCCGGTCGATCTTCTCCGCCACCACCACCTCGCCGGGCTGGAGGTCCGCGACCATGCGCAACAGCTCCGGTCGATCGGGTCGGGCACCGGACGCCTTCTCCCGATAAACCGCCGCCACGTAGAAGCCAGCTGCTCTCGCCCCTGCAACGATCGCTTCCTGCCGCGCGAGATCCTGCTCCTCCGTACTGACCCGCAGGTACACTCGCGCTGCCTGGATCGTGTTGCGCTTCTGCTGCTCGCTCATCGTTTGTTGGCTCCGCTGGGTATACCCTTAGTAGCTATACCTGACGAGCATAGCTACAATGTCGAGTAGCAGTGCTGTGTAGCCTAGCCAAGCTGGCCGGTTCTTACGAGCCAGTGACCGCTTTATGAACGTCACAATTGAAATTATGGCACTAGATCACATACTGCGTGTGCCTCTGACAGTGACACCCGATCGCAAGGATGATACCAAACCATAGGTTAGGTCAGAACAAAGGAACTAGCAGGTGGAAGCGCAACGGGTTAAAATCGTTGAAGGTGGAAAACTGGTGATACCCGCCCTTATGCGTCGTGAGCTCGGGATCGGTGCAGGCGACACCGTCATGGTTGATATCGACAATGGTGAGTTACGGGTACGATCCGTATCCAAAGCACTCGAGCGCGCACGTGCCATCCTGCGTCGTCATATTCCCGAGGGGGCAAACCTGGCTGATGAGCTGATCGAAGACCGGCGTGCCGAGGCTGAGCATGAGTAACAAGATCGTACTCGATGCGTCAGCACTGCTCTGTCTCCTCAATGATGAGCCTGGAGCCGATCGTGTCGCCGAAGTTCTGACCCGATCACTGATTGGCGCGACAAACTTTGCAGAGGTTGTGTCGAAATTGCGTGAACGTGGCCTTTCGCTCGATGAGGTTAGGGAAGCCTTGGGCGGATTACATCTCGACGTTCGGCCGTTGTCACAAGGTCAGGCGATGCTGATCGGTGACCTGCGTCCTGTCACGCGGCCCTTGGGCCTTTCGTTGGGAGATCGCGCATGTCTGGCCTTGGCGATTGAGCTGAATGCAGAAATCTACACAACGGACGCTGCTCTGACGAAGGCGGAAGTCGTCATCACCGCGACCAATATTCGCGGCTAGCTGACCGTCTGGTATCACGGTCCATATCCGCCCTGCCCCCCTCCCCTGTGACACGCCAAACCTAGCCGTCTGTGGCGATGCTGATCAGGCATACCTCTGAAGGACTGCGCGCTACGCCGTCTAAAGAAGCTGGTGGTTCGGGACCGCCTGGACCTGTTGGTCAGCGACCGGCGGCTCTGGCAATGTCAGATAAGTGGCCAACGTTGCAGCGGGGCTGCACCCTTTCCCGCAAGAGATCATATATCGACAAAGCCGCTACTGCCTTACAGTCTGATCGGGAGGCGTTAGCAGGAACGATACGCGCAAGCCGGGAGTGGCACACGGCATCTCGACCGCTGCTTTGCCGGGAGCGTCGACACGGTGTCCACGGTCAGCGAAGTCAAACTCTATCGATCCATGCTGTCAGCGCGGCGTTCACGTCATCTGGGCGGTCCTGCATAATCCAGTGGCCGGCGTCGTCCCACACGTCCACCTTAGACGCGGGATGCGAGAACCAAGGCCGCATCTTCGCGGCCTGCGCCTGGTCGCGGCTCAGATGGTAGAAGGGTTGGCGTAGGCGGCGACAGAACGCCTCGCTCTGCGGGCCGACGCCGACCTGACCGGCCCCCAGGAACAGCGGTCCGAACGACTCCCGCACGACATGCGTCGGCATCCCCTGCACGCGGCGTGCGTGCCAACGCTTCAGTGCTGTCGGCGTCGCGGGATCGTAGAACAGCTCGAACAACGCTGGCGCAACTACGCCGGGGACACCTGCCATAAGATCGCTGCTAGTCTTCTGGAACACCGGACTAAGTGCGCTCGCAAAGCCAAGCGATCCGTCTACCGATACCACCGCGTCCACAAGGTCGGGCCGCTTGGCGGCAAGCCGCGCGGCGATCTGGCCACCCATCGAATGCCCGACCAGCACGAAGCGCTCGGCCCGGTACCTTGTCATAATAAGCGCTTCGATATCGGCGATAAAGCTGTCTGGGTGGTAGCTGCCGGCCGGCATGACCTCGGAGCGGCCATGCCCTCTCAGATCAACCGCAACGGTACGATACCGGCTTTCCAGCGTCGGCAGTTGCCAGCTCCAGTCATGTGCGTCGGCCGTCCAGCCGTGCAGCAGCATGACGTTCCGACCACGTCCGGCCTCGGTCGCAAACAGCCGGGCAGTACGCCGCGTCGCTGCAAAGATACGCGCCGGGGTTGCGGCGAGTGCCGTTGCACCGCCGATAAAGCCGAGCAGGCCGCGTCGCGATAGCTTTGGTTGATCCATTGTCATACCGATACCTGCACCCTGTTCGCCGATCGGAAAAGCAGATACACATTGGATATCTGGGATCAATTACGCACTCTAAGGTGCGTACGTATATGCAAGGATATCTAGTGCCACCCCAGGTCGATCCAGTGTTCTTCGCCGACTGCGCTGCTCGCTCGTTTTTCGATCAGGTCGCCAACAAATGGGCGGTGATGATCCTGACCATCCTTTCGGAGAAGCCGGCGCGCTTCAACGAGACCAAACGGAGACTGGAAGGCATCACGCACAAGGCGCTGACGCAGGCGTTGCGCCGGCTGGAGCGCAATGGACTGATAGCGCGCCATGTTCTTGCCACCTCTCCCGTCGCGGTGGAATATTCGATCACCTCGCTGGGGAAGACCCTGCAGACGCCTTTTCAGGCCGTTTATGACTGGTCGATCGAACATCTTGACGAACTCGAAGAGGCCAAACGGCTTTACGATGCCAGACAAGCCGATCTCATCATCATGGAGGCACACCTCAGCCGCGACCACGACGATGGTTGATGCACACGGACATCCGCGCCAACAGTGTCCTGGCAACGCCCATGCCATCGGCTGCGCCCGCTATACTGTCCGCCGGCACGACGCTGATTTCCTGGTTTCTGGCAAGTCACAAATGGGCGTACTGACCAACCTGTCGGCGATCCGGAGTGAGCGCAGCCTCACGCAACAAGGTCTGGCCGACCTCCTCGATGTGTCCCGACAAACGGTAAACTCGATCGAGGGTGGCTGATTTGAACCTAGCTGTAGCGCTCGCAACGATGATCGCCCGAGACTGCAATAAGGGGCGGTCTGCGGCTCACATTGCGTGAGACGGATCGGCGCGGCAGGACGCACGGGCGTTGAGACACAAATCACAGTCGTTGAGACGGACGTACAATGCTGATCCGTCCGCTCGAACGGCGAACATGGGCTGGCCAGCCGTCGTCCCAATCGAGATCGAGTTTCGGGATTTTTCATCATCTAGACACGATCTAGCGGTCCGCGAGCCTTCCCCAGAATGTCATTGATGGCCGATGCGCGGGTGCGGTTCCTCACACCCCACTCGCACAGCGGCATCAGGGCCTCGATCAGTGTCATACCGAACGGCGTGACGGTGTAATCGACCTTGGGCGGCACCTCGCCATAGTCGCGGCGAACCACTATGTCTGCCGAGGCGAGTTCCCGTAATTGCTGAATCAGCACCTTCTCGCTGATGCCGGCGACCGCGCGCTTGAGATCGCCGAACCGCCTCGGCCCGGAACGCAGGTGATACAGGATCAGGGGCTTCCATTTGCCACCCATGATGGCCAGCGCGACATCAAGACCACAGTCGGATGGGGGAACGTTCATCACACCTCTTCGACACTTACCTTTAGGTAGGTTCTACTCATATTATCAGTGCCGGTCCATATCCCGAAAACGTGCGACGGGATCGATCGTCTCTTCCGTCGCGGCAATGGAGCTTCGACATGACCGACACGCCGACCATCCTGATCTATGCGACCTATCGCATCCAGCCCGGCGACGTGGAAGCGTTCCGGGATCTCGCCTCGCGCATGGCGCGTGAAGCCAAGCTGCGGGACGGCTGCGTGTTTCTCGACGTTACGGAGGAAACAGGTGCAGCCGGCACGTTCCGCCTGATCGAAGCCTGGCGAGATCAGGTAGCGTTGAACGCGCACCTCTCCACGCCCGAGTTCCAGTCGCTATTCGAGGAAGCCGGGAAACTTGGCATCATCGATCGTCAGGCCGACGCGTATTCGATTTCGGGCAAGGCGGCGCTCGACATGCCGTCCGGACCGGAATGAAGGCCAAGAGGGCAAGACTTCCCGAAACGAACGGAGATCGCGAAGGGCGGGGCGTTCCCCGATTCGGATGATGCCGAAGCGGTGAGCGATATATCGGGTTAAAAACAGCATAGCGTCGCCGCGGTTCAGCGAGCAGTTTACGAAGGGAATAACTGCCTACCCGGCCAATCAGTTGGACGTCGGACCAGCTAGGCATCCAGCTCCGTCGGCATGCGCAAGGTAATTCATGACCGCCTGGACTGCGATCGATGGGGACATGGCAGGGTGACGGCAGATGCTCCAGCCGGGAGAGGGCGGCAGGAAAGACGCCAATACCGGCAACACCGTGCCCGTTGCCAGCGCCCCCCGTGCGTGAGGCTCGAGTACGAACGCGATCCCGGCTCCTTCGGCTGCGGCGGCGACTGCCAGGTCGCAATGGGACACCGTCAAGGATCCGCCGACATCGACCATCACGCTGCCGTCACCGACCCGGAACGTCCAGTGATACGGGGTGTCCGTACCCGGACGGCGCCACCGGATGCATCGGTGGCCGTAAAGGTCCGATGGGGTTTCGGGCGTTCCATGTTCGGCAAGGTAGGCCGGCGAGGCAATCGTGACATGCCGAACCGGCCCGTCGATCGCCACCGCCGATAGGGACCCGTCCAGCAGCGTTGACCGACATATGTCGAGATCGAAGCCGCCGCGCACGATATCGACGAGGGCATCGTCGAGAACGATGTCGACATGAATATCGGGATAGCGCCGCTGCATCTCACCGAGGCGGCCATTGAGCAGCGTCGCATAGGCCGCACGTGGCATGTGGATCCGGACGAGCCCGGCGGGCGGTGCGCCGGGGTCATTGATCGCGGTGACCGCGGCGTCGATCTCGGCCATCGCCGGTTTGGAGCGATGGTACAGCAGGATGCCCGGGCTCGTCATCGACACGCTCCGCGTCGTCCGGTGCAGCAATGCGACGCCGAGCCGCTGTTCAAGCTTCTTGATCGTCTCGCTGAGCGTCGACGGGGCAACGCGCAGATGTCGGGCCGCGCGCGCGAAGCCGCCATGGTCGACCACCGCCACGAACGCCGTCAGTTCGGCGAAGTCGGATCCACGCATTATGCTTCGATTTCCGAATGGTGAGATTGGATTATAGACGATAGTCCGCATGAAGCACGATGACTATCGCTTGCTCCATGATGCGTATCCTTCCGCTGCTCCTCGCCGCCTCCGTAGTGGCATCCGGTCTGACATGGCCCGTCCGGATCGATGCCCGTCCAACTGCCGCGCCCGCGATCAGGCTGTGGCGGCTCGACTGCGGCACGTTTTCCGCGCCGACGGACGCGTTTTCCGACCTGTTCGCGCACCCGGGCGAGCGCGGTGATTATGTCGACAGCTGCTACCTGATCCGGCACGGCAGCGATCTGCTGCTGTGGGACGCGGGCCTCTCGCGGGCCCTGCTCGGCAGGCCGGCAGACACCACCACGCCGGTTCGCATGCGCTTGGGGGTCTCGATCGGCGAGCAGCTGGCGCGGCTTGGGTTCAAACCCGGCGATGTCACGGTACTCGCGCTCAGCCACATGC